>JAODAL010017835.1:0-76516 GCA_025379985.1 Phyllomedusa bahiana | reverse complement strand
GGTTTTTTGGTGGAAGACTTTCTTTGTTGCCCAAAGTAACCAATCAGCGTGCCCCTTTCATTTCATATAGTGCTCTGAAAAAAATGAAAGGAGTGCTCTGACTGGTTGCTATGGACAACAAAGAAAGTCTTCAATCTAGACAGTTTTCATACACGTCCCCAAATTATTTTGATCACTAACTACCAGCAATACCTGGTTGGCCCATAAAGGGTTTTCTGTTTTGTTTTGTTTTTTGTGGACAAAATCCACGTAAAATTTATAATTACCTTTGTCCCACTACAAATTTTGCTGTCAATGAACAAGAATACCAGATCAAACAATATTTAAATGGCCAGAGTTCTCATGTTGTTCATATACTCCATTGCAGTATCTGTAAATTATACTACTTAAGATGTACCATTGGCAAACCTAGAACACGTATCTTAGAGCATCGCAATAACGTAAAAAATCCTGGTGCACAACATCTCAAATGCAGCTCGACATTTTCCAAAGTACAATTATTCACAATATTTGCTATTGAAAAAATTAGGTCGCATAAAAGAGGAGGTAACCACTCATGTACTGCATGACAGAGAAGCAAATTGGAATTCCCTAAGGGACTTAATCGAAGAAGTAAAATCATGTTTTAGTAATAGCATTTCTTTTCTTCTTTCTTTCTTTCAGCAATGATTTTTTAATGGCATTTCAATTTTGTTGCATTTTTTTATTTTATTTTATGTACCTATCCACCCCTGTGTTTCTTTTAGGACTGTACCCAATCTCATCTGCTCTCTGGCTGTGCTGCGTACCATCCCGGAGTGTTTTTACACCCATCTCATGCCATTGTCATCGTTATTTACCCCCGAGCAAGTATTTTCTACTCATTGCACAATATATATTGCTCGATACTTAGTGTTAACATGACAAGCAGGCCTTCTTGTTTGTCTGGGTCTTCCCTTAGCCGACGATGTATGTACGTCAGTGGTCATGCGACCTCTTGTTTGGGGGTGGGCTTTGGGTTGTGCCACAACATTTCCGGTTTGGTTCATATGCATGTCCCGTGGGTTACCTGGATGTGAGCGCAGGATAGGTTTCATTAGAAACAGGCGATTACACAATATTTTTACTGATTGCCGATGTGTTCATTAAAGGGGTTTTGCCACAAGCTCAATCGTTATGAGCTACATCTACACTGTCCTGTAGTATCATTTAACAATAAATTTGTGGATGGATAACTCGCTGGACACTCCGTTATTGGCTTGCTTCATTTCATACCTCCTGTATCCAGCTCTTCAGCTCTGTGTGCTCAGAAGGGGACGTGTGTGATTTGTTTGAATTGCATATCATCTGACCCAGCAGGATGACATCACCAGGCCTTTCCTCTCTGTAGTCAAAGAAAGGTCTGTTTATGTAAAGTATTGTGAGTAGCTGAGAGGTAAAGCTTTTGCCTCCAGGCACAAGGGTCCTTTGTTCAAGTCCCTACAGGAACCAAACCTGTGTTTTTTTTCTCTTTATCAATGCACAAACCTCATTGAGGTTTCTTTTTTATTTATTTGCAATGTTTGACTAATTACTAAGGAGGACAGAGGACGGGAGTAGAGTGACAGCAACTGGGGTTTGAACACTCAGTAGCTGCCTGAGAGGAGAGGTAATGTCTGAGCATGTCTGACCAGGATGGAGGAACTCTCAGCCCTGGTCGTATCCCTTGGAGACGAGCTGTAAACAATGGATCACTAAAGCAGCAGCTAAAACAAAAACGGTGCAGAATTTTTTATAATAATGAATGGTGAAAATGTTTATTTCATTTGCAAGCGTCCCACGTCAATTTTACTTTGTGGCAAAAACCCTTTAAGAAAGGCCATGTGTTGTTAGATCAGGGTATGATTAAGAACTAATAGGTTCGAAATGCGTCAGCAGTCTTTGATGGTTTTGGATGTTACTTTTTAATGAACCAAATAAATTGTGATTTAATGTAAAGAGGAGTGCTGGATTTTCCAGTTTTCATTTGGCTACTGTAGCACCAGCAGAATGTTCTCCGTGCAACCTCTTTTCATAGAATGACCAGCTGGAGTTTCCTTTTTCAAGTAGTGCCAGTCACCCTGGGCGAGTTGTCAACACTAGAGCCAGAAAAAGAGCCCCAGAACATCACATTTCTTCCTCCATGTGTAACATTTGGTGTCACATACTGAGGAACCATCCATTCATCTACTCGAAGATGTACAAAAAAAAAAATGTGATGCACCAAAGATGTCAAATCTTGACTCAAAGCCATATGACCTTCTTCCACTCTTTATACCACTGAAGGTGTTGCTTGGCTCAGACAAGTCTTATTTTATGATTCTGTACTCTTAGCAGTGGCTTTCTTACCAATACGCCACCTCACAGACCTGCAAATAGAATTATTCTCTTCACAGTTAAAACGGAAACTTGTTTAGTTTTTGCTGTATTAAAGGAAATCTGTCGCCATTTTTTTTTCTTTACTTATTAAATCAAGCCCCTGATCCATATTCTTTTCCTCTCAGTCGTTTTTATTTCCTGATCGTAGATTTCTCTATTCGGCCGTCTATATATGATTGTGGGGAAGACCTTCTTGCTTGCACTGCTTTAATAGCAGTCAGAGAGATACTTTACAGCAGCTTCATGCACATAGGAGCCTTAAGACAGATTCTGTCTCATAGACATCTATAGGAGAGTTTTCACTGTGAAGGGAGGGGGGAGGGGGAGCTGGGACATCTCCTCTTGTGACTGGTGGATCCTGTGTTATCTGTACACATTGGTATCTTCTTTCAGCTTGACCCAGCTTTTACTGATAATGAGCAGACACTGAAAAGACCTCTAAACAGAACAGGAATTGTCAGACGATTATTAGGCCTAGTGGCCAAAGTGAAAACTGCAGGAATTAAGAATTATTAAAAAAACAAATACTGAAAGTGATATGAAAAAAAAAAAAAAATAACCAAAAATTCCTTAAAAAATGTGTTTAACATAAAAATGTGAGTTAAATAATAAGTCATTTTTGATGACACTTTCCCTTTAAGCGGTGTTTTAAGCTGCGAGGCCCCGATCAGTGTTTGACAATTTTAAGCTGCGAGGCCCCGATCAGTGCTGGACAATTTTAAGCTGCGAGGCCCCAATCACGCAAACTGTTGATTCTCATAGACTTGTCATCTGACTATGTAGTGGCCATTGTCTGCCAGACCTATTGCGGTCATAGCTTCAAGTGCCTTTTGATGGTATAGGAGACTGTACTAACTGTCAACTTGGCTTTCTTGCCAAATTCTCAGTAGGACAAACCTACACTTCAAGGGTTGTAACTGTCTTCTTCTGTCAATTGCCGTTTTCGTGACATTATGATAGCAAAACGCTCTGTCCTTAACAGTGAAATTGTCCAAATTCTGCCTTACAGGGTTTTGTATTGCAGTTTTATTCCAACACTAATTATATGTAATCAAAGGGTTTGGGTGTCATTTCCAAAAAATTGGGATATCTGTAGAAATTGTTTGCATCCAATTTCAAACCATAATTTACTTTCTATGCTGCACAGCAGCGCTCCTTAGAGTATGTTCACACAGCCGATTTGGACGCGGAATTTACAGTGTCCAAATCGGCGTCAAAATCTCATCTGAAAAGGTTTTGGATGAGGTTTTGACCCATACAAATTAATAGCTGGGACAAAAACCACACTGAAAAATGCTCCAAAAAACGCACCAAGGTTTTGAAGCTCTCCATTAATTCCTATAAGGATTTTTCAGCCCTGAAGAACTGAAATGAAACTTCTTTTTCTAATCTCTAGCGATCACACCTTTTATTCAGAGGTCCTGATCTCCGTATATTACTCTATTCACCACAATAATATCACAGCCGGCTCTTTTTTAGAACGATAATGAATTTTTCAAAAGTTCATAACACTGTACGCTTTCCGTATAAGCAAAGTGTCCATTTATTATTCACGTTCTTCACATTATATATACCACTGATTAGAAGAAATAGCAATCCAATATTGAGGCATGTAAATCGTTGCAGTCTTACTTTAGTATTCTGAGCAGTCAATTTCAAGTCCGGGCATAGGAGACTGCAGCTGCTTTGAACGCAGTCAGTAGCCTGGATGCTACAATTCGAGGGGCACATCCTTTTGGCAAATATTGTGGTGAATAAACTTCTTTTTCAGCGGCCAAAACAGCGCCCAAAAGAAGCGCCTAAAACGCATGTAAAAAACCTAGTTGTGTGTGAACTACAACGCTGTTTTACATAGGAATCAAAAATGAACTAGGGGCATTTTGGACGCTTTTTATCACTGTTTTGGTAGTGGAAACGCTCCAAAAAAAACCCATCAAAATCAGCCGTGTGAACATGCCCTTAATGTCTTCCATGACAAAAGCCTTTTGGTTAAAATCAGAAATTCATACTATTGTTGCGTCTGAGGCTAAAAATACATATTACTTTTAGGTTTTTAACTAACTTTTGAATGATTTCATTTTGAATTCAGGGGCGTGTTTACTGGCTTCTACTAAGCTGCTGAGGACACCAGCTCTGTAGCTATAGCAACCAGTACTGTCAGCCTATCATGACAGATTGAACAGGTCTGTAGCTATAGCGACCTGATGAGCTGATGCAAGAGGGGATATCTCAGAATAGGTAGGACACTGGTAATGGACATATATTGCAAAGTGACTTGTTTTTGCAAGATCTTTAACATAAAAAGCAATCCTTGTAGTGAGACAAGCCCTTTAATGTCAAAAGTAACTGAAAACTCTAAGGTGTTCTAAAACCTTTGACCGATAATAATGTGCATATGTATAATGTATACACAATGGATACACCCCCTTTAAAGGGAATCTGTCACCAATTTTTTTTTTTACTAATTAAAACAAGATACTGATATATATTCCTTTCTTCTTAGCTGGTTTTATTTTCAGATTGTAGATTTTTTTTTTATTATTATTATTTTTGTGTCCACAAAGGATTATGGGGACAGTCATCTTGTCTGAGCTGCATTAAACAGCATTTAGAGACGCTTTACAGCAGCTTCACGGACATAGGATTCTGTGAACAGGAGCAGACCCATTGACTTCTATAGGAGAGTTTTCTAGACATGCTCTGTGGCCTGGGAAGAAGTCAGTGTGCGGGGAGGGGGAGAGGGCAAACTGTGACATCTCCTATTGTGAATGGTCGATCCTGTGTTATCTATACACATTGGTGTCACCTTTCAGTGTAATTCTATCTGTACTTATAATGAAGAGAATGCTGAGGAGTGCTCTACAGCAGGGGTCCCCAACTCCAGTCCTCAAGGGCCACCAATAGGTCATGTTTTCTGGCTTTCCCTAGCAGTGCACAGGTGATTTAATTATTGTCAGTGCATTCTGTGGGATATCCTGAAAACATGACCTGTTGGTGGGTCTTGAGGACTGGAGATGGGGAACACTGCTCTACAGAAGAGGAAGTGTCAAACTATTAATAGGCATAGTGGCCAAAGTGAAAACCGTGGGACTTTATTTATTTTTTTTTTTTTTTAAATATTGATAGTGATACGCAAAATTAAAAAAAAAAAATCTTAAAAACCGTGTTTAACATAAAAACATGAGTTAAACAAGAACTCTTTTTTTTAATGACACATTCCCTTTAAACATCAAGATCATAAATTTAATGACGTCTCGCACCGCAAAGCAGCAGTGCTAGCCACTAAGCCCGCTGACATAGTATTGACTGGTATCCTTTAAATCCAAGGTTCAATGCTTTAATCTGATCCTTCAAGACGGCAAACAATCTGTTATTCTGTCTTAAGAAGGATCAAATAACTTTGTGTTCATTAAACTTACAGACACTTCTATATGTTATCAACTTACAGGCTGAGGAGTGTGAATAGGAGACAGTGTGTCCAGATCGGTCATTGGAAACTCAAGTCCTTTCCGTCTCAGGTCCTCGTAAACAGCAACAACCCCTGTTAAATCCGGAGCGCTGCGGAATGCATCTGCCCATGCCTATGCCAGAATTCCGAAACAAGAGGTGTAAAAGACGAAATAAACTACAAAATTTTTTTTTACTATTCTGTACATGGACTAAATACAGTTCTAGTATAAAGGTACTGATGTTCCAAAGCAAGCAAATTTTGCCATTTGTGGTTGCTATACATTTCCATACAAAAGTATAACAGGTTAAAGGGGTGTCTAGTGAAGGAAAAAAATACAAAATCTAAAACCGCTTGGCTTCGTTCATCCCTAAAAGATGTGTCCTGGGATAATTTGCATTTTTACTTTGCTGTATGTATGTATATATATATATATACACACACACATATATATATATATCGGTGCGTGCTTCCAAAACACATCATGGAATGCACCAGTATTGGCAAAGCACATACCTGAATTGACAAGGCTATTTTATCACACTAACCAATAATACAGTTAAAAAAGGTCAACTCCGTTTGCTCTAATTTATTCACCAGCTTTGCAGTACAGACAGACTGGGCAGTGTCATGGAGGTCTAGATAAGACAGTATAGTATTACTATGAACCCATATATTGCTCTGTATGCATCACATCTGCCACTTGTTTGCTTGGGGAAGGCAGCTGCATAGTTTATCACTTCCTAAAGACTAATAATTTAGGACGACATTTCTGCCAATTGATTCTTACAAGACAATACAAGAAGGAAGTATGTATCCCCAATATGGCTGCACATTAGGGAGGTTTTCAATAATAAAATATAAACTATAACATTAAAAAACACATTAAAGCCAATTATTATTGAAATTAAATACATGAGTGATATTTAATATCACTCATCAGTCCAATAACTATTTACAAAGTAAAATATAGATTTTTATTCTTGCGTCTTGTAAACTTTTGCTGCCACCAACTGGTAGTCATGAAATAATCTGTGCAGTTGTATATACTAGATTTTCTGTAGGTTGAAACAGGTTTTCAACACATTGAGTGTATGCCCACACTTCAAGGTTTTTCAGCTCAATTTTAGGATTTAAAAACAGATTGCCAACCCTCCCCATAGACATCAACAGAAAATCCAAGCTGTAGCTTAGACAGCGCAGATTTTCTGAAGGTCGAACTTCAATTATAAAAAAACGTCAAAAAGACTTGCAACACGTACATTCCTCTGCCTGGTTTTAGGGTGGACCATGTACTCTTCAATGTTTAGGAGGACGGACGAATTCGCAAACCGCGGATAGAAACCGTCCCCCCTAAATACGTTCAAAAGACGATAAAAAAAACGTTGGATTCCTTATTTAGAATCCTACCAGTATTTTGTTAGTGCCGTTTGGCCGTACCCTAATAATGTTTGTTTTAATAACAGGACTACTAGATTTCTAAAATTCGGAATGTTCCACCCATTCAAACAAAAAAAAAATGACCCTAGTAAAAACTTTCGATTCAGAAGAAGCATAAAAACAAGTTCTACTCAAAGTGAAAACAAAAGAAAATCCTCTTTCATAGCCCCTTTGAGGCATCGTAAATTTTATCTTTGTTTTCAGATTTATCTACTCACAATCTGAGCCATAGCGGTTTATTTCTCTGTCCATAAAGCCATATAACAGATCATTTTTTTGCAAGATGAGTTTTTATTTTTATTTTAATGGTCCCTTTGTAATTTACCATAAATTGCACTTTCAGTTCAAAGGGAAAAAAAATGCAATTCAGCCATTTTTGTTTGCGAGGGGGGCTTTTTGCTCGCCTTAAAGGTCATTAATAATAGCGAGACATCATTATATTGTGCATCAGATAAATTGTTAAAAAAAATGTATATCGATTTTGTTTATATAGGTTTTACTAGTTTAAAAAAAAAAATTACATTTGCTTTGTATTACTATAGTCAGACACCCATAATTTTTTACAATTTCTCTAATTATAAAACTGAGGGCTCATTTGTCACAGTGAAGCTATACATTTTATTAGTTCCATTAAAAAGAGTAAATAGTAGTTGTTTTTTTACTTTGTTGCTTTTAATTACTTTCTTTTCTTGCCAATATCATTGGGGGACACAGCAACTTGCCCTAGGAGGCTGACACTAGGCGAACGACACGCGTTGGGCTCACCCAGATGGACTATATCCCTCCTGTTGACGTCAGGCTAACCAGTTTTCAGCCTAGTGTCTGTAGGGGACGCTGCTTCACAGATCTACTGAGTTTGTTATTTTTGTTTGCTTGCAGGTGGTGATCGAGCTCCTGGCTCTAACCTATTGGAGGGCTCTCGCCTATCAGGGGGGTCGTCAGCGAGTATTTTCACCCCGACGTTGTCCCCCGTGAGGGCATCAGGAAATCAGTCAGTGCTTTCGCTGGGTGATCTTCCTTCACGGCGCTCAACCATCTCTACATGGCGCCTCTGCGGCGCCTTTCTTCGGATTCCGGTAGCTTCACCTTCGGGTGCATGGCACCTTTTGAGCAATTATGGGAAATTTCCCCACGTTTACTTTCATGGAAAGTGGCCTTCCTGGTGGCCATTACCTCCATTCACCGAGTGTATGACCTGATGGCTCTATTGTGTAAATCCCCTTTTTTGATTCTACATAAGGACAAAGTTGTCCTACATCCCAATCCTTTGTTTCTCCCTAAGGTAGTTTCATTTGGAGGACACAGGTCCATTCCTCTCTTTTATTCTGCATGGAATCAGATTTTTGGTTTACCTCTCTGTCACAGCTTTTGTACCAACTGATTAGCCTGGCGTCAGCAGGAGGGACATAGTCCATCTGGGCGAGTTAGCCTCCTAGAGCAAGGGAATATACCCAAGGTGCTGTGTCCCACAATGAATCAGATGAGAAAAGAATTTTATGGTAAGTACAAAACTCCAAATTTTAATTTGCCTAGGAGACAAGAACTTGTAGAATGTACCTGTGTGTTTCAGCATATTGTAAAATTGTCTTCAGCAGGCTGGAATAGGAGTAATACCCTAGCAGGTTTTGGGGCCATCACAACCACTTAGCACTCAACAAACATGTCTAGCCTCTCAAATGCTGTAATCAATATTGACTGCGGCACTGCAGGGGTTACGTGGCTGTGAATCAGAGTACTCTCCAAACCTGGGTGTTGCTAGTGGGTGTCAGCTGGGTATTTTATACATTTATTGAATGCTTTCCTGGTATGGAACAATGGCCCAAAGTAAATCCGTATCTAATGTGAAGCTAACTATAGAACAATACAATACCATGCACATTTCCTGATCTTTCTCCACACCAATTAAAAAAAAAAAAAAATCATAAAACAAATAAAATTTTTAGAAGCCGTTATGATGTCTGTAATAAAGCACAACACAGGATACAATTTACAGTTGTCTGAATGAGATGCTTAAAGGAGTTGTCTCATTACAAGCTTTCAGCCTATTTCAGTGTGCCTGGCAGTTGAATTCAGGGGCGTGCTTCTTGTCTGCCTCTTCTCCTCCCTCTTCCCCCCTCCCCTCAGCACACAGACAGCTCTCCTCTGTAACTTATATACAGCAGGGGGGAGGAGTGAGGAGCGAGGGGGTTTGCTGCCAGGGTTAACCCTGTGTGTGTCTGCCTAGGTCTGCTGCAGGCTCTTGCTGCTCGATCAGCTGTATTGTCAGCTCCACGGAGACAGCAGAGAGAGGGCTGATAAGCTGTGATTGCTAATAGCAGAGCAGAGGGGATGTAAGTGTTTCTATACCCCCCTGCTTAGCATACAAATCTTCACATCTCCAGCAACAAACAAATCCTGTCAGAACAGACACAGGGCAGCTGGGAAGTGTTACTATACTCAGGATGTGTCACTAGTACAGCAGAGCATGAAGCGTTCACATGCCCCCTGATCTGTTCTATTAGTATAGTCACAGCTCCACAGACACATCGTGATTATAGTAACACACAGGGTCACTGCTGTCACATCTATTGATCAGCCTCACCTCTGCTCTCCTCAATCTGTGTAGAGAGCAGGAGGACGCGGGAACACACAGTGTTAATCCGGCTACGCAGACACAGAAGCCAGAGCCCTCCCCCTCCCTCCACTACAGAAGCTTTCTGTGCGGGAGGGGCTCTGTGCTCTGACCTGTATTCAAAAGGTGATGAGTCATCAGACCTGACAGCCAGTGAGATAAAGATCAACAGGTCAGCTGCTATAGAGATTTGAGAAGCTGATGTACTACTACTAACTGGAATAACTTAAAATCAGTAGGACATTTGTAATGAACATATA
Organism: Phyllomedusa bahiana; assembly: GCA_025379985.1. NCBI lineage: Eukaryota > Metazoa > Chordata > Amphibia > Anura > Hylidae > Phyllomedusa > Phyllomedusa bahiana. The sequence continues at coordinate 66,381 of JAODAL010017835.1, read as the reverse complement.
TTGCAAAGCTGCTTGTTTTTTAAAGATCTTTTAATTAAAACCCAATCATTGTAGCGAGACAACCCCTTTAAAAGCCCTATCATATCCATAGAAGAAGTTGTGATATATTGATAGTGTTTCCATTCTGCAAAGTCAGTCGTACCTGTATCAAATTTAGCACTTTATCATGGACTATGGCTGGGGGGTTGTTTTTGGGCAGGATCGTCCGAACTAGCACCCCCTCAACAAATTCCTGATTAGCTGCCAATACATGAAATCTGTGGCCACAGTTCTTCACACATGCCTCAAGTACCTAGAAGAAAAGAACAACACAGCAGCTTATATCATGTGCTATTACTAGCATTACATACAGTCATGAGAAAAAGAAAGCACACCCTCTTTGAATTATATGGTTTCCCATATTAGGACATAATAAAAAACACATGTGGTCCTTAGATCTTAAAATTAAATAAATACAACCTTAGATGAACTACCGGGCACAACAGATTCCACCATGTCTTCATTTACTAAAAACTAGGCCAACTTGCAGAAGCTGTGTGTGAAAAATAAGAGCAGATGGCAGAGAGAAGCTGCTAATGAAATTTTACTTGATCAAAAAGGGTTGTCTCACCATGCTGTTTCACAAAGCCAAAGGCAGCTTCACACTCACACTTCCTGGTCAGGCTGTGGGTGATTCCACAACTGTGATTGGCGTATGAGCTATGTTTTTCCTTAGCTTTTTCTGTTACAGTGAGATGACTGCTGGAGATCTATAATCTGTAGTGCACAAAGCTACAGAGCTCTAAGAGTTGAACTTGTCATTAACTTAGGTAAACAAACTCCTGTTCTAGAAATAAACAGAGAGTGATTCACCATGGTCAGGAGCAATCAGATGAGAGAGCAGAGAGAGGTGGTCTGTAACCAAGAGAAGCTTGTGTACATTAGAAGCAGATAAAATCTCCTTTATCTCCTTAAAGCCAAATCAAAAACAGCAATGATTATTGCCAAATAATCTTAATTTACCTTTACCTACTGTTTCTGTTAAAAGCTAATCATTGTGGTGAGAAAACCCCTTTAATTCATCATCAGCAAGTGAACCAACTCTGAAAAAGTTTAAGTTTTGACAGTCTGTTGGTTTGGAGCACTCGGGCATGTATTAATGTCAAGGAGGAAAGACAACAGCAATGATCTTGGAGAAGCAATTGCTGCTTCTCATTAATCTGGAAAAAGTTCTAAGTTCAAAAAAACAATTAAAAAATTGTGTTGCACATAAAAACATAAGTTAAACAATAGGGCATTTTCTGATGATACATTCTATAAATTATTGCTGCCAATGGTATTTCTACAAGCTAATGATTCATGGGGTGTACTTAGTTTACACATGGCTTTTCTACTTATGCCTCATTTTTCTTAAATAACGACATGGTGGAATTTGTGTGCGGTTGTTCATATGAGGTTATATACATCTCCTTTTAAGACTTTTTTTTTTATTGTGTCCTAGTATGTAAAAGCATAAAATTCAAAGAGGGTGTACATTCTTTTTCAAAAAAACTGTACTTACCCTAGGAAGTGTTAAAGTTGACATAATTGTACTACACATTCACTTGATCCTAAAAACAAGGAATTTGAGGAATAACTCACCGTTAAGGCCAACATCACCTCCTGAAAGTTCTTATTTCCCACAATCCTCTTCTTCAGAGCTCTGATTGCATCTTTAGGTCTAAGAAAGAAAAAAAAAAAAAGTTATTTTTGAGGAATAAATGAGGCATAATAGAACATAGTCTAGTGTTTGGACTTAATATCTTTACCCTTCTTCTGTCTCATTGATAATATCACAGATCTCCATATTCAGTGCCCAGTCTTCAGAACGCAGAGATCCATCTGTTGCTTTCTCTGAAATTAAATGAAAAATTATGCAGGGTTTTCCAACATGCTTGCCAAGTGGTAACGAATTACTGCAAATTCCACAAAATCCCCACGACAGGCATAGAAATTGGCTCCTTAACTACATAGGCCTTGCCCTTGGCGGCATTACTGGCGCCAATGATGCGAGTGGACCAGTGTACTAAAAGTAACTAACCCTGGATAAAATTGAATAAAATAGAAGGATTAACTTTGCTTTATTTAACGTCTAAAATTTTACACTATAAGCAATATCCATGACAGTAACTATATCCACTGCAAATGCTATGGGGCCCAGAGATGCAAGAACTTTGAACCTTTCTGTAGGGATCAACAAGTTGGTTGCTTTGATACAGGTCACCATTATCAGGACCTTCACTTATTCCTACTTATGCTTTTCTTTATGTTTCTGGTCATTAGGTGGTGGGGCCCTCAACTCATTCTGCTTTGGAGGGCCAATAATTTCTTGTTACACCCCGTACAACAACACCATAATGCAGATGTCATTCCGCAGTTGGAAGAGACATCTAATTAGAAAGACAAACTATTGGATCTCAGATGGTATCTGTGGGCACCAATGAAATGCCAAAGTTCTACATACTGATCCTTGCACCAAAAATCCTAAATGACAACTTTGTGAAACATTTAACCTAAATCAATGGCTGTTGCCACAAATCTTACAGGAATGAAGAGTGAATCATATTTTAGTACTTTGTTTTTTTTTCTTTAATACTGTACGAGGGGCCCTCTGACCTCGCCTGACATGTCTGTTGTAGTAAATCCTTGTATCCCCATTGAAATAATTCTGATGCATCTTCACTTATATCTGTGTTGTGCTGTTGCTCTGTTACGTATCAGTCAGGTGGGTTTTACCAAAACCAATTTTAAAGTATACAGTGGGGAAAAATAAGTATTTGATACGCTGGCGATTTTGCATGTTTTCCCACCTACAAAGAATGGAGAGGTCTGTATGTAATCACATTGTCTGACTTTTAAAATTATTAATTTGCATTTTATTGTATGAAATAAGTATTTAATACAATAGAAAAAAAGAACTTAATATTTGGTACAGAAACCTTTGTTTGCAATTACAGGTCACAAGTTTCCTGTAGTTCTTGACCCAGTTGGCACACACTGCAGCAGGGACTTTGGCCCACTCCTCCATATAGATCTTCTCCAGATGTTTCAGGTTTCAGGGCAGTCGCTGGGCTATATTGAGTTTCAGCTCCATCCTAAGATTTTTAATTGGGCTCAGGTCTGGAGACTTGTTAGGCCACTCCAGGACCTTCAAATGCTGCTTATGGAGCCATGCCTCAGCTGCCCTGGCTGTGTGTTTCGGGTCATTGACCTGCTGGAAGACCCAACCACGAATTGCTCTTACTTAGGGAAGAAGGTTATTGGCCAAAATCTTGTGATACATGGCCTCATCCATTCTCCCTTCAATACGTTGCAGTCGTATTGTCTCCATTGCAGAAAAATGCCCCCAAAAGGATGAGGTTTCCACCACCATGCTTCACGCTGGGACGGTGTTCTTGGGGTTCTACTCATCCTTCTTCTTCCTTCAAACATGGCAAGTTGAGTAGATAACAAAAAGTTCTATTTTGGTCTCATCTGACCACATGACTTTCTCCCATGCCTCCTCTGGATCATCCAGATGGTAATTAGCAAACTTCAAATGGGCCAAGGCATGTGCTCGTGTGAGTAGGAGGGACGTTGCTTGCCCTGCAGGATTTTAATCCATGATGGCGTATTGTGTTACTGACGGTAACCTTTGAGATTGTGGTCCCAGCTCTATTCAGGTCATTGACCAGGTCTCCCGTGTAGTTCTGGGCTGATTCCTGATCTTTCATAGAATCATCCTTACCCCTTGGAGGCGAGATCTTGCATGGAGCCAATAGTTGTTGCCTTCTCACCAAGCTGCTTGCCTATTGTCCTGTAGTCCATCCCAGCCTTGTGCAGGTTTAAAATCTTTCCCTGGTGTTCTCAAGACATGGTGGAGAGGTTGGAGTGTGATTGAATGTGTGGACAGGTGTCTTTTATACAGGTAACAAGTTTAAACAGGAGCAATTAATACAGGTAATGAGTGCAGAGTAGGAGGGCTTCTTAAAGAAAAACTAACACGTCTTGCTGGTTGGTAGGTGATCAAATACTTATTTCATGCAAAAAAATGCAAAATAATTATTTAAAAATCATACAATGTGATTTTCTGGATTTTTTTCTTATGTTTGATTCTGTCTCTCACATTTGAAGTGTGCCTACGATAAAATTACAGGCCTCGCCATTCTTTGTTGGCAGGAAAACTTGCAAAATTATCAGTGTATCAAATACTTATTTTTCCCACTGTGTATTAAAACAGACATGCAGGAGATGTCACATGTTCCCTTTAAGAAGTATGAATAAAACTGAGGAGCTAAAAAAAAAAAAAAAAAAAAATAAAAGGGTACACTATTAATGTAGCGATGTAAGGAATATCCAGTTTCACATCTGGGTCAAGAAGGCAGGCATGTGACCGCTGAGGCAGTGATTGATCTCAGTCTTGTGAGTGATGCATGTAACATCATCAGCGGGGGACTGGCAGGAAACACCGGAGCAGTGGCTGAAACTGTGTGCACATTTTTTTTTTATTTTTATTTTTTAATTCAAGGTCAGCGAGTTTTGCAAAAGGTATCTCTTTCTTCTATCAAATAACTATATATATCACAGAGCTCAGCTTCTCTCCCTTTATCATATAACCCTATATATCACAGAGCTCAGCTTCTCTCCCTTTATCATATAACCCTATATATCACAGAGCTCAGCTTCTCTCCTCTATCATATAACCCTATATATCACAGAGCTCAGCTCCTCTCTCTTCTATCATATAACCTTATATGTCACAGAGCTCAGCTTCTCTCCCTTTATCATATAACCCTATATATCACAGAGCTCAGCTCCTCTCTCTTCTATCATATAACCCTATATGTCACAGAGCTCAGCTTCTCTCCCTTTATCATATAACCCTATATATCACAGAGCTCATGCCTCCTCTCAATCATATAACCCTATATATCACAGAGCTCAGCTCTCTCCTCTTCTATCATATAACCCTATATATCACAGAGCTCAGCTCTCTCTTCTATCATATAACCCTATATATCACAGAGCTCAGCTCCTCTCATCTATCATATAACCCTATATGTCACAGAGCTCAGCTTCTCTCCTCTCATATAACCCTATATATCACAGAGCTCAGCTCTCTCCTCTTCTACTCAATAAACCCCTATAGTCACTAGAGCTCAGCTTTTTTCCCATCTATCATATAACCTAGTATTCACAGAGCATCAGCATTATCTCTTCTGATCATAAACCTATATAGTCAAGAGCTCATGCAATTCTCACCTCATCATAAACCCTATATATCACAGTACACAGCTGTCTTCTTATTTCTTTAACAAAGCCTATATATCCAGACATCTCTGACTCTCAAACCCATCTAAATATAACCCTAAGTGAATCACAAGCCGGACATTCTCAATCATATAACCCTATATATCACAGAGCTCAGCTTCTCTCCTCTATCATATAACCCTATACATCACAGAGCTCAGCGTCTCTCTCTATCATATAACCCTATATATCACAGAGCTCAGCTCTTCTCCCTCTATCATATAACCCTATATATCACAGAGCTCAGCTCTTCTCCTCTATCATATAACCCTATATATCACAGAGCTCAGCTTCTCAATCATATAACCCTATATATCCCAGAGTTCAGCTTCTCTCCTCTCATATAATCCTATATATCACAGAGCTCAGCTTCTCTCCTCTATCATATAACCCTATATATCCCAGAGCTCAGATTCTCTCCTCTATCATATAACCCTATATATCACAGAGCTCAGCTTCTCTCCCTCTATCACATCCAGCATAAACCCCCTGACAGGTTCACTTTAAGGGCTCTGTAAATACCATATTATTATGAGTACGACCATGGTAAATACAGTACATACTTGTATTCCAATCAGCAGCATGAAGCATGCTATTCTCTGTACTGAGCTCACAGGAATCCATATGACGGTAACTGATTGACTCAGTTGGGGAATTTAGCTGACAGAATGCATGAAAAGTACACCCTGTGCTGGAAAATGCTTATTTCCCTTTAACAAAGGCTCTTGGATCCAGACATCTTTTCTGAACTCCAGAAAGGGCGGCTGCTGATCTGAAAAAAAACACCCTGAAGCCTGAACTGGCACCAACCGGGGAACATTCCAGCAACTGGATAGTCCCAGATCCAAATTATATTCTTAGAGCGGTCTGCAGTGCATGGGGATGTGCACTTGTAAATGAAGACAAGCCACAAAGCGCTAGCAAAGTAAAACATGACAAAGATTAAACCTACAAAACATCTAGAACCCAAATACCACAGAGAAATACAATGTACATACATATGATAGAGATGCCCACTACAGTTACAACCATTTAAAAGTACATATGGGAGGCCAATACTGAGTGCACACAAAGGGGTGTTCCCAAAGACTTTGGTATATTTCATCGATATGCCATCAAAGTCATATAGATCCAGGCCCCAGAGATGGGATCAACATCTAACTTGGTTACAGGCCCCCAAAAGTTGACTCTCTATTCTGTTCTATGAGAGTTCCGAGTAAAAACAACACAATGCTCTCCTGTACTCTAAATTTTCATAGAACAGAATGGAGTCAAGCGAAAGCGCGATCAGCTCTCCATTCTGAGCCAACACTTTCGAAGGTCCATTCCCAAGATGCAAGGGTAGGACCCACAACCATCAGACTTTGATGGCTTATTGCCGGGATAGGCCGTCAAAGTCTATGATGGGAACATCCCTTTAAAGAAAATGTATCTTACTTTTTTTTTTTTTTTAATCTAATTTACCTGTTCCTGTCGTTGCCATTTTTTTCACATCCCATTAGTTTTTTCCTCCTCAACTGCCAAGAACCATTACTTTATTTTTTCCATCTACCTAAATGTAGAAGGGCTTGTTTTTAGCGGGACAAGATGTACTTTTAAATTGCACCAATGACCTACTAAAGAAGACAATGAGGACCCTTGACGTGTGTTGTGAACTTGTGTAATTTGACCAAAATATGAATCTCATAATTGATTTTTTTCTGGATTCAGTGTGGCCTTGTGGTACAGATTTTGGCATTTGGTGTTGAGCACTTTAAATATGTTGAACAGCCTGCCTGCCTGATCTAATAAGATGAGTATCAGCAGCAGGCTGTAAGCCGGCATGCTAAACCATATAAATGGCAGCCTATAAGCCTGATCTATATGCAACTACAATAACCCTCCTCATAAATATCAGGTCTGTGAGTAGTTGCTTACCAGTAATTGTGCAATCTTCCTTGTATGGTACTACAGCTCTTCTGCATACTGGTGTGAACAGTTTCCTAACATGTGTGCAGCTATTTACTAAGCAACCTCTCCCCTCATGAACAGCAAGTATGGGAGTGACTATTCATCAGTATTCTGCACCTGTGTGGCTTCATCAGTATTCTGCACCTGTGTGGCTTCATCAGTATTCTGCACCTGTGTGGCTTCATCAGTATTCTGCACCTGTGTGGCTTCATCAGTATTCTGCACCTGTGTGGCTTCATCAGTATTCTGCACCTGTGTGGCTTCATCAGTATTCTGCACCTGTGTGTCTTCTCCTATGTAACACTGGGGCTATTATCTCCAACTGGAATGGATTTTTGACCTACCCCTTTAGCAGCAATTATGGCCTTGTTACCGATACCAGGAAACCACCCCCCACCCCCACCTCCCACAAAAAAAAAAAAAAAAAATCCTCATGGCATGGAACTTAAAGAAATAAAAAAACAGACATTTTCTGTGCGGAATTCATTTTTATGGGGTTTATGGTTCGGTTTAAACGACAAGCGATCAGTATTCTGTAGATCAATACAATTCAGGTCATATTTTTTTTTATTTTTTTTAATGTTGTAGCGATTTAAAAAAAAAAAAAGTATTTTTATCCTGACAAAAGCACATTTCATTCAGCATAAAAATCAGCAATCGGGTGACAAACAAGCAAACGTTTGCAAAGTCTAATGATCAGAAACAAACCCTCGTCTGATCGGCCGCCCATGTATAACGGCCTCTCCATAGCAGAGCATATTCAGCTGACAGATCCGCTCTAAGAGCGTCTTCTGAGCGATTTCAACCTTCGGCTCTACATTCCTCAGACACGCCACGTCTGGGATTTTACACATGCCGGTCTAATGCTCAAGTGCTGAAAAGCCTTCATAAGAGGGTTAAGAAGGAATGTGCCATCTTTAAGGATCTGTTCACCTTGGTACACCATTTGACTCTGTACATAAAGATATACGGTATTCTACACCAGAAGTGCATTGTGCTGGTTATTATTGGGAGCAGTCAGCAAGCTCCCCCACAGAAACCAATAAGGAACAGAGAAGGCCAAAAAAGAAGAAGACAAAAAAATGTAAAAGGCTGTGCACATCTAATATATACTTTGAAAACGTAAGCATAGGTGCACACTGAAAGGCAATGACATACATCTAATACATAAATCAGTGGCACACTAAAGACTAAGTAAAACCTCAAGTTATATAGGAATATAGGAAATGCTTTACAGCTAAGGAAAATATGAAAGACCTGGGACTCTTAGTTTACAGTATTTGATCAAAGATTGTATTAAGCTCACCTCCCAAAACGTCAAGGGGATCCCAGAGCAGGTGAGTCCCTACACTAAAACATGTTACCTTGCTAGGAGTCCATTCAGACTGCCACTTCCCCAGGAGTGATAGGAACCTGCAAATGAATTAACCTGCACGGATTTAAAAAGAGGTGGTTGAGTGCAGCAAGCCAATGAGATTGCCATCTCCCAAATAGACTACAAATGTAAAAGGCTGTGCACATCTAATATATACTTTGAAAACGTAAGCATAGGTGCACACTGAAAGGCAATGACTAATTAGTTAGGGACTCACCTGCTCTGGGAACCCTTGACGTGTTGGGAGGTGAGCTTAATACAATCTTTGATCAAATACTGTAAACTAAGAGTCCCAGGTTTTCATATTTTCCTTAGCTGTAAAGCATTTCCTATATTCCTATATAACTTGGGGTTTTACTTAGTCTTTAGTGTGCCACTGATTTATGTATTAAAAAAGAAGAAGAATCCAGGATGCACGCCCATGTAAATTGGGATATGTAATGACTGTGGCAGGCTCAGAATATGTAGCAAGCCTACAAAAGCATAAAATTACATATTTATTAAAGGAATATACATAGTAACATGTAATGTCGTAAAATAAAACATAGGGGGACATGTACGAAAACGGTCTAGGTCTAAGGGCTTGTTCACACAGAGTTTACACTCTGTGTTACAAGCGCTTTAGGGATCAGTCTTGGGGTCCGCACTGTCGGTCCCCAAGACGGATCTAACAATTAGCAGTGAGATTATCACTGCTCGCTGAGCTGAACACGGAGTGGCGTGAGGGATCGCCGCTGCGCGTTTCAATAGCGCAGCTCGGCTCCGTCTTGAAAAGAATTGACATGCAATTCTTTTCAAGACGGAGCTGAGCTGCGCTTTTGAAACACGGAGCTGCGTTCTCTCATGTGAACGCCGCTGCGTGTTCAGCGCAGTGATAATCTCACTGCTAATTGTTAGATCCGTCTTGGGGACCGACAGAGCGGAGCCCAAGACTGATCCCTAAAGCGCTTGTAACACAGAGTGTAAACTCCGTGTGAACAAGCCCTAAGACTTTCTTTGTTGCCCATAGCAACCAATCAGAGCTCCTCTTTCATTTCATATAGTGCTCTGGAAAAATGAAAGGGGAACTCTGATTGGTTGCTATGGGCAACACAGAAAGTTGTAGACCTAGATGGTTTTCCTACATGTGGCCCTTACGGCATGTTCACAAGACGGCTTTGGCCGCAGGTTCCGCGCCTAGTTTATTAACATGGTTTCCTATTGAAAACCACGTTAATATTCACACGCCGCAGCCCCGAAGCCGCGGCCAAACCCACGTGTGTGGAGAACTCTCCTCTCAATTCTTGACAGGGAGTGCTCTGCGCAGCGGTCGCGTGGTGCTGCCGTGGGCGTCGCGTTGCGCGTGGTGCGCGGTTGGGCCGCGGCTCGGTTTGCCCCCCTGCTATTAATTTGCATGGGGGCAAACCCTCGGCGCAAGCCGCGCCCCAAACCACGCCCCACCCATGCTGAGATTACGGCCAGCGCCCGCACCGCAAACCCGCGTCGGGAGACACGAGTTTGCGGCGAGGTCCGACGAGGTTGTGGCCGCGGGAACCGCGGCAAAACCCGCGGCCGAAACCGCCGTTTGAACATGCCCATAGAGTCTCACAAGGGGAGGCAAATAGACACCCGGATGTATAAAGTATGTACATAAACATGTAAAGGAAGAGGAAGAGGTACAAGTTAGCTCGAATAATACATCATCCACATACATACAGGGGTCCCCCAGACAAACAATATAACCTGGTTCTTGTACGACCACTGTACACCAAAACCGTAACTCTATGCAAAACTGGTAATTGGTTCTAAGGCCCCAAAAATGACACGATTTAAAGAGGTTTTATTGTTTGATAGAATCAGCTAAAGTGTATGAAAGCTTCAGTTTCAAATCCAGGGGCGGGTCTCTTCGCTCAGTAGGCGTGTCTCTCCTCCCAGGAAGTGAGTCTCCCCTCACTGAAGAGCTGTGACATCATCATTGTGTGTGTGCAGGGGAAGGGGGAGGAGGTCAGCTTTGCAGACCTCCTGCTATGCTTCTGGTTCAGAGTTCTCAGCTCCAGGCTGCACAAGCATCTTGTAGCCACTACCTTCATTGGTGTAATTGCTGTTATACACACACCCTGAACTGATGAAGCAAGTGTGAGAAACGCTCTCTGCCCCCCCCCCCTCTTATCAGGCAGGAGGTAGAGCAGACTGTATAAGGCTGTTACATGAGGGGAGCACAGGGTATAAGACTGTGTTATATGGGGTGAGAGTGAAGTTACTCAGTACATAGAACTATCACTGGAGCCATCACATAGGGCTGTCCCAGCTTCTCACACAGGCAGCAGCTCGATTATCACAGCTCAGAGGGAAGTAAACACAGAGTGTGCAGGCAGCCAATCACAGTGCAGGGGGTGTTCCTAAGGGGTGTGTCTCAACAGGCGGAATGAAATGTCAACCAGCCAATTACAGAAAAGAGAGCGTGTCCCGACCAGTAGCTGCAGAAATAGCTATAGATGCACAGTTTAGCGGATATCTACTATACTAGGTGATTTAGGTAATGCAAACCAATTACAAAAGTGCTTATTTTTACTGTCCCCATCATTAGAGACATGATCTTTGTAGCAAAAAAACCCTTTTAACCCTAGTTGGCTGTTAATATGCAAATACATAGTCAAAATTGCCAGTGGCAACAAAATACCATCATTCCTAACTATCCTAATATGACTACAAACAGACTCTAATTAAAGACCTACCTTAGAAGAAGTTGCCCAATACATCCATTTAAGATATTAAAATTTGGATTGCATTGTTAATATCTTTTAATTCGATGAATTATGCAACTTCTTCTAACTCTGTATACTGAAGATATACTCCCTAGCTCAGATCCAATCCTGAACGACGTCACATTCTCAGAATAGCAATGTCAATGCCACACGATCTGTAGTTTTTAACTTTTATTTAGGTTTATAGTAAAAGTTAAGTTTTAGGTCTTTAGAGTATCTTTGTAGTCATATTAAGATAGTTGGGAATTATGGAATTTTGTTGCCACTGGCAATTTTGACTAGGTAAAGCGCCAAAAATAATGAAAAACAAAGATTCAAGAAAAAGAAGCAGATAACTAATACAGATAAAGCGCAAATAACATTGGGAAAAGCTGCTGGAAGCCACTATCTATGATGAGGAGAGGGCCTTTTTTGGGTCATGTACTTTATACACAATGTATGTACGAACGAGCTGCTTATCCTGGCCCATGTAAGAGCAGTACAGGAGACGCAACAATGCACTGTACTGTAGAGAGACGCTACTAGACCACCAATCACTGCATGCACCTCACTGATACATGTAAGATCAGTAAAGGACATGTATTACCGCACTGTACTGTAGAGAGGTCCTACTAGACCACCAATCACTGCATGCACCTCAGTAATACATGTAAGAGCAGTACAGGACATGTAGTACCGCATTGTACTGTAGAGAGGTCCTACTAGACCACCAATCACTGCATAAACCTCTCTAATACATGTAAGAGCAGTACAGGACATGTAGTACCGCACTGTACTGCAGAGAGACGCTACTAGACCCCTAATCCCTGCATGCACTGCACTAATACATGTAAAAGCAGTACAGGACATGTAGTACCGCACTGTACTGTAGAGAGGCACTACTAGACCACCAATCACTGCATGCACCTCACTAATACATGTAAGAGCAGTACAGGACATGTAGGACCGCACTGTACTGCAGAGAGACACTACTAGACCACCAATCACTGCATGCACCTCACTAATACATGTAAGAGCAGTACAGGACATGTAGTACCGCACTGTACTGTAGAGAGACGCTACTAGACCGCCAATCACTGCATGCACTGCACTAATACATGTAAGAGCAGTACAGGACATGTAGTACTGCACTGTACTGTACTGTAGAGAAGCGCTACTAGACGTCCAACCACTGCATGCACCTCACTAATACATGTAAGAGCAGTACAGGACATGTAGTACCGCACTGTACTGCAGAGAGATGCTACTAGACCGCCAATCACTGCATGCACCTCATTAATACATGTAAGAGCAGTACAGGACATGTAGCATGGCACTGTAATGTAGAGAGATGCGATTATACTGCCAATCACTGTATGATCCTCACTAATACAGATGTTTTGAAGTAAAACATTCATGAAAGTTAGTTGGATCAATGTCATGGGCACTGTATCTTTAAACCATGCCCCTTCCTGTAAAGCCAAACCTTTAATGGGGCCATGTCTCCTGTCAGAGGAGGCACAGAAGTGTCTACAAACTGCCTAGAACACAACAACTGCGGTATAAAGCATGTACAATATTATTTATTAGATAAATTGTGCCAGAATTCTGGCACAACTGCCGTGATAGGTGTGCCCCACAGTGTTTATTCTCTTATTAAATTTTTATTTTCTTATGCCAACTGCCCCTCTCCCACCATCTAAACCTTTTAGGCCATGTTCACACGGCTTAAAATGGGCCGTATTTCGGTCTGTAATTACGCGCCAAAGTGCGCCAATTACGGGCCGAAAACGGCCCATTCATTACGGTAATTCACAGTTCTCATAGAGAACTATGGATTACGTCTCCTCTCCCCGCCCGGCGGGGAGATAATTGACATGTCACTTTCTAGCGGCATATACGCGCCGCTAGCAGTGATTGTCTATGGGCCGGCGAAGTGCCGGCCCCCCGCTCACTCCCCCGCTCCCGCCACGCCCCCACGGCGTAATTGCGGGGCGTAATTGCACCCTGCAAATACACCGTGTGAACATGGCCCTACACTTCACATATCTGGACGTACCTGTATGTACGAATGTGTGAAGGGTTTATGGAGCAGGCTCATGCCATTAATTTGCAGTCAGCAACCCCCGGAAAACCGCAAGAAAATCAACCCCTCCCCTTGTCATTTTAGAAATACAAAGAATTTTTTAAAAAACCAAACATAACCAGTATCGCCACGTTCGTGAAGGTCCAATCTATTAAAACATAACATTTATCCCGTACACTGAAAACAACAGAAGAAAAACAATGAGCCCTTGCTCAGGTCCATAGAGTAAATAAAACCAAAAAGTAATTGATCACAGAAAATGGCATTTCAAAAAAAAAAAAAATTAAGTACTAAAACATAATGAAACTTCTACTAATTTGGTATCACCAGAATCTTATCGACCTTAAGAATATAGATAACCCATCATTTATAGCAAAGAGTGGACTCCATAAAAACTAAACCCCCGCAGAGTGGTGCAATTGTGCTTTTCATGTTCAACCTCACACCGAACTTTTTGAGGGTTTCCAGTACATTCAATATTATGGTGAATGGCACCATTAAAAAGTACATCTTGTCCCACAAAAAAACAAGCCTTCACATGGCTATGTAGATGGAAAAATAAAAAAAAGTTATGGCTCTTGAAAAGGCAGGGAATTGTTGCGACCTGAAGGTGTTGAGGGAGCATTACACATACTACACCTATCAGCCTAAGTAGTAGCTCCTCAATTAGCAGATTACATTTGGTCAGCCTGGAGATTAGCTTGAGTCTGCTGCTGTTTGTCTCTTTTGCCAATAGTGCAGTCAGGCCTCAGTCTGCTGGGACGGGTCAGTAGATTGCTGTTGGCGGTGATGCCTCTGGTCAGTCTACAAATGGGTTTGGATTTGCTGAGAGCTTTTGCAGCTCAGGCAGCAGCCGCCATGTGCTTTGCCACAGTAGTCTTTCCATGGTCCCTTGTTGTTGCCATGGGTAAAAGGGGCGATACATCAGAGCAGCAAAAATGGATAATTATTTGCTTTTAGGCCAAGAGTGGCGGTATTTCTGAACAGGGTTGTGGAGTCGGCAAGCCAAAGCCCCGACTCCTCAATTTCCCAAACCTCCGACTCCTGACTCCCTCATATATGGCGCATGTTTAAGTGGTAACTTTACTGTAGTAAAATGGTCCCATCAGGCTGTTTATCACCTTATGATGCAATAAACAAGCAGTTTAGGTAGAAAAGACACTGACAAGCAAAAGGGTAACAATGTTTTGATCTTTTGAATTCGTAGAAGAGACCTGGGATCAGATTTTGGTCAAGATATGCTTGAATCTGATTCAGAGCCCAGAAGGATTCAGGCAGTATTGAAAACCAAAGAGGGATTCACCAAATACTAACAAAATAATACAAATTAACATTTTGATTTTTAGCAGCAAAACAGTAACAATGCAGTTACAGGAAAGAATCTGCAGAACTAAGCAGATGCTAAATACTTGCAAGTCACATTTATGTATAAGATAGGTAAGATGACTGTATATAAAATTGCTCTTTGCACTGCATCAAACTAACGGGGCCAATTTTATATATTTTGGGAGTCTGAGTCGGTCCATTTTATGACGACTCAAACTCCTGCAAAATAGGCACCGACTCCAACTCCACGACTCAGACTCCGACTCCACAGCCCTGTTTCTGAACCTGCTCTTTTTGTGAACCAAGGGGGTATCCTCTATGTCTAGAGGAAAGAAGGTTTCTACATAGACAGATTCTTTACTGTAAGAGCAGTGACACTGTGCAACTCTCTGCCAGAGGAACATGTCATGATGGATTCAATAAGGGTCTGGATGCATTTCTAGAGTATAATAATATAACAAGTTATAGTGACCGGGATTCTGTAGAAGGGGTGTTGATCCAGGGATTTTTCCGATTGCCAGATTGGAGTCAGGAAGGAATTTTTTCCCTAAAATGAGGACAATTGGCTTCTACCTCATGGGGGTTTCTCCTTCCTCTGGATCAACACTATAGCACAATAGGCTGAACTGGATGGACATCTGTCTTGTTTCAACCTAACAAACTAAGGAAGTGAAAACTGCAGAGCACCATGTGTCATTGATGTGAGAGGTGAACGTTAGCCGTGAAGATGCAAGATGGCCGACTGACCTGCTACAGTGGAGCAGCTCACGGCAAAATTAATCAGGAGGTATCACACTCAACAATTCAGCGAACCCTACTGCGTATGGGGCTCCTGGGCAGATGGATATCACTGCACCTCTGCTAAGGAATAAGCATAAGCAGAAAGCTTCAGTTTTCATGACAGTATCAGTGTTGGATCTCTGCTAATTGGCAAAAGGTTGTCTTCCCTGACAAGTCATTAGAGTGTCAGGCAAGAAACAGAGAATAAACACCCTGCAACCATTGCAGGAAGAACAAGCTGGTGGTGGCAGCGTTATGGTCTGGGGAATGTTTCCATGGCATTCTCTGGGTCCATTCATCTATATCGAAGACACTCTCAGCCAATTTGGGTATGAATCTATCCTTCCAGCAAGACAATGTGACAGACCATATGGCTCGAAACGTATAACATTGGTTGGAAGAGGCTCACCAAGTACTACCATGGCCTCCTAACTCTCCAAACTTGAACTCTATCGAGCATCTGTGGGATGCAGTCAGTGTGGCCCCAGAAACCTGTGATAACATAGATTATCCTGCTGAGTCACTCCCAGCTGATCAAGCTACTGTCCATGCTCAACACAGCAGTTACTTTGGATAGTGTCTGGTGGTCATATTAATGTGACACAACTGTATATAACATTTTTATGTAATTTTACACGTGTTGCCCATAAATCTCATTACCAAATGGAAGACCAAAAAAAAAATGGCATTATACACTCCAGTCTGGTGCGGTTTATTCAATGTGTAGGATAGCACAGTCCTCTGCATTATTCCATAGAGCCACATAGAGAGGGTTTTCTGGTTTTTTTTGTTTTTTTTTTTTTTTTTTTTTTACACATGGTAGTCTAGCCACTCAACAGCATCTGTTATACCTATACATTATGGGTATACGTCAGAGAATCCCCCTTGTGTAAACTTTGTTCCGACAGTGTGAAAGGAGTCTCGCCTGCACAAGCACATACCGATTCTACAACGTATTATGTGAAGCTTTAATAATATACATAATAGAATGGTAATAGTCTAGACAAGAGGTGTCAAACTCAAGGTCCGAGGGCCGAATCTGGGACAGCATGCTCTTTTATGTAGTTTAGACACAGCTGGTGTGCAACTCACAGGCGTTGGCAAAGCTCTGACAGCCCTATCAACACACTTAGTCACCCTCCAATGGCCTTTTGAGGGCAACCACAATGCTGTTGTGCGCAACGGTGAAAATGAGTTTGACACCCCTGGTCTAGACCAGGGGTCTGCAACGTCGGCTCTCCAGCTGCTGAGAAACTACAACTCCCATCATGCATTTATATAATATATATCCGTGGGCATGATGGGAGATGTAGTTCCCTAACAGCTGGAGAGCCGACGTTGCAGACCCCTGGTCTAGAAGTTATCTATGCTTGTACCAGTGACTGATAAGATACAAGCTGACCTATACTCTGGAATGACCAAAAAAACAATATATTACAAGGTATTATGGGAAAGGGGCTGAGAAGCCCAAAGCGCCCTCTGTTGGATGTAACCAAGCCTCAATTTGCTCTTGACCCACCGGGTCTTGAGAAAGCAAAAAGGATTTTAGTCAAGCCAGTATCACTCATCTGTAGACAACGCTGTTCCGAGATTTTTGTCCCTCATCAGTGCAGAGCAGAGCGATACTGGCTGGCTGTGTGGGGAGGCATTGAGTGGCTCAAGGAGAGATGTTCCTCTTTCTGAACCACTCAATGCCTCCCACACAGCCAGCCAGTATCGCTCTGCACTGATGAGGGTCAAAAATCCTGAAACAGTGTTGTCTGCAGATGAGAGATACTGGCTTGGCTAAAATCCTTTTTGTTTTCTCAAGAGCAAATTGGGTCAAGAGCAAATTGAGGTTTTGTTACATCCAACATAGGGCTCTTTGGGCTTCTCAGCCCCTTTCCCATAATGCCTTGTGATATGCAGATGCTTAGTAGAGGGCAAAAAGGCAATACATAACTCTACACGCCATTCGTTCAGTGCTCTCCTCAAGGAGAGATGATCCCCTTTACAAAAAGCCAATTACATGTTATGAGCACGCTCACATTGCTCATTCTCCCAAACACCCTGAGAAAGCCATGTGTTCCTGTAAGAGCAGTCCCACAATCTACGTGAAGTAGCTCTCCAGACTGACCAGTTCCTCTTAGGAGATCACACCCCACAGTTAAAACGGTGAAGCTTGCTCTTGTGAAATAGCTCTGCCGCTGTGCAACTGGTTACACAACCTGAAGCAGCTCGGCACAAGGCCAAAGTGCAAACAAGAATACCTGGAATCATGTCAAAGACGACTGCAATCACCATTCTGCTAGGACAGGAACACATAGGAAACCTGCTGGTCACACCGGGCCGGCTGTTCTTGTGGTTCCACTGTAACAAATTCAGACTGTCCAAAGTCAGAACTCGTTCAAATTCCCAATAGCAAGAAAAAAATAAAGTGTATTGATCTGTCTTCATCAATCTCAGACACTGGCTGGAGTGCAGGGCGCGTGCGTGACCACCGCTCCGGGCAAGCACAACGCTACTGTGGTTATTCAGTAAAAAAGACCAGGGAGTCCTAGTAATGTCCCCCAGCAATCAGGGCTGTGGAGTCGGCAAGCCAAAGCCCCGACTCCTCAATTTCTCAAACCTCCGACTCCTGACTCCCTCATACATGGCGCATGATTAAGTGATAACTTTACTGTAGTAAAATGGTGACATCAGGCTGTTTATCACCTTATGATACAATAATCAAGCTACTTGGGTAGAACAGACACTGACAAGCAAAATAATAACTATGTTTTGATCTTTTGAACACTTTTGGGTAGAGTTGAAGAAAAAGCTGTATTTGTATCCAAGACCAGTCTGCACCAACATTGGAAATGTGTAGAAGAGACCTGGGATCAGATTTTGGTCAAGATGTGCTTAAATCTGATCCAGAGCCCAGAAGGATTCAGGCAGTATTGAAAACCAAAACGTGGATTTCCCAAATACTAACAAAATAATACAAATTAACATTTTGATTTTTAGGAGCAAAACAGTAACAATACAGTTACAGGAAAGAATCTGCAGAACTAAGCAGATGCTAAATACTTGCACGTCACATTTATGTATAAGATAGGTAAGATGACTGTATATACAGTAAAATTACAGTAGCCTCATGTACAAAGCTGTAGTGGATGGAGAGATATGGAGCTTGGAAGTCAAGTTCAAAACATTGTTACCATTTTGCTTGTCGGTGTAAAATATATTTATTGGATATGACTTTAGAACACCAAAAAATTGTATATACGCAAAACACTGCAGGAACATTTGTGGAGTCTCTGAATTTGTTCTGAAAAATGCATTGCCTCCATCAGATCCTGCATAGACGACCTCACAGCTGATCTCATTATTTCCAGGCTAGAGAACGGCCTCTCTACACTAACTTGGGGGCAAAGCGGTGACCTCAGGGGCAACATCTCTAACAATGTCAGGGTATAAAGGAATTGTCTCAGCCACAGTCAGTTTTGATGAATGGTTGAACTCTTTTATTTCTTTGAAAGCAAATGAAAAATTTTGCTGAAATCTGTTTGCCCTGGGGCAGCGCTTTTCCTGCTCCATGTCATCAATTACATTCCCCATGTGATCAGGCTGAAGATATGGGAGCAGTAGAACTGGCCGGACCCAATTCCTCTTGCTTTTTGCATCGAACTAACTGGACCAACTTATTATATATTTTGGGAGTCGGAGTCGGTCCATTTTGCTCCGACTCCTGCAAAATAGGCACCGACTCAGACTGGTCAGGGCACACTGTGTACTGCCCTGACTGCTGCCTGTGACGTTACCGTGGCAGTCGCTGATTGGCTGCAGAAGCCACGTGTCGGTCCATTTTACGACGACTCAGACTCCTGCAAAATAGGCACCGACTCCACGACTCCGACTCCACAGCCCTGCCAGCAATCATGCATATGTACCTGTCTTATGGACAGATGGTGAACGTCTAAATGGAATAAATGGAAAGAAAGAAAGAGGGGGCGCACAAATGGTGAAGTACGTTTGGTATAGAACGTATAGAAGTGAGTATTTTAATCTACTCACCTGTGCTCTTAGTGTAGAGGCACAACTCTCATATTAACATACAGGGCTTTTATTGTAGCCGTTTCGCGCTTATCTAGCGCTTCCTCAGGGGTAAATGATCATTTACCCCTGAGGAAGCGCTAGATAAGCGAAACGCATTGGATTTTTACGTGTTTTTAAATTGTTTTAGATTGGCTGAGGTAAGCGCCCTAGCCTTTTTAGAATAAGAAAATTATCTTCTGGATTTTCCTGCCTGCATCAGTGGCATCTTTGGACATACATGTGCGCCGATTCCGCCATTTTGCTTTCTCTAAATGGAATAAATGTAACAACAACATGAAATAGCGTATGGTAGAAGGCATTGTTTTAAACGGAACCTGTCAGGTGGTTTATGCTGCCCTATTCGAGAGCAGGATGTGATAGAGGAGAGAAGCTGAGCTCTGTTGATTATGAGCGTCAAACTGGTCTGCAGGAGCCAGAATTCTGGTTGGTAGGGGATCAAATGCTTATTTCTCTCAGCAAAATGCAAATAAATTTATATACATTTATACAATGTGATTTTCTGAATATTATTTTGGATATTCTATCTCTCAATGTTAAAATTAACCTACCCTTAAAATTATAGACTGCTCCTGTCTTTGTCTGTGGGCAAACTTACACAATCAGCAAGGGAACAAATAATTATTTCCTTCACTATATATCACAGAGCTCAGCTCCTTTGCCTCTATCATATAACCCTATATATCACAGAACTCAGCTTCTCTCCTCTATCATATAACCCTATATATCACAGAGCTCAGATTCTCTCCTCTTTCATATAACCCTATATATCACAGAGCTCAGCTCTCTCCTCATTTATATAACCCTATATATCACAGAGCTCAGATTCTCTCCTCTTTCATATAACCCTATATATCACAGAGCTCAGCTCCTCACCTCTATCATATAACCCTATATATCACAGAGCTCAGCTTCTCTCCTCTATCATATAACCCGATATATCACAGAGCTCAGCTCCTCTATCATATAACCCTATATATCACATAGCTCAGCTTCTCTCCCTCTATCACATACCTATATATACATGAGCTCAGTCTCTCCCTATCATATACACCTATATCACATAGCTCAGTTTTTCTCCTCTATAATATAACCATATATATCACAGAGCTCAGCTCCTCTCCTCTATCATATAACCCAATATCACAGAGCTCAGATTCTCTCCTCTTTCATATAACCCTATATATCACAGAGCTCAGCTTCTCCTCTCTATCATATAACCCTATATATCACAGAGTTCAGCTTCTCTCCTTTATCCTACCCCGTTTCCTCGAAAATAAGACAGTGTCTTATATTAATTTTTGCTCCTAAAGACGAGCTAAGACTTATTTTTAGGGGATGTCTTATTTTTCCATGAACAGGAATTCACATTTATTGTTGAACAAAACCTCAACATGTATTAATAGACTGTAGTGATTTCATCACAAAACATCAGCATAAGCAGCCAACCTCTGAAATGCATCAAATAAATGCACCAGGTCTTTTTTTCAGGGGATGTCTTATTTTCGGGGAAAATAAGCATAGACCTGCGCTACTGCAGATTTTTTTATTGCGGAAAACAGATGAATATCGGCCAAATGTAGGGCAGAAGTATACACTTTTGGTCTCTGTTGGGCTATTTAACCCTTTCGACATGTTTAGTGTACAGGTTGGGAATTTTCCGGCTTCCACACTAAACGAACATCACATGATGTGTCCCTAGCTCAATACTGTCCCACGGGGTTACATTTTTGTGGCTAAAAGTGACACCTAAAAATGTGGGCGCAGGCAGCTGGCAGGTCATGAGTGCTTCTATAGGACTCGACAAAAGTTATATTCATAAGATATCCAGTAAGACGAAGCTCCACTTAAAACCTAAAAACCATTATTGCACTACATCCATAAAATAAAACTACAGGGGCAGCATCCCAGACAAAAGGAAGAAAGTGCGAATATATATGTTCCTTCTCCAGCTGCATTAAAGGGGTTGTCTCACTACAAGGATTGCTTTTATGTTAAAGATCTTGCTAAAACAAGTCCCTTTTCAATATATGTCTATTAACAGTGTCCTACCTATTCTGAGATATCCCCTCTTGTATGGGCTGCATCAGCTCCTCAGGTCACTATAGCTACAGACCTGTTTGATCTTTCCTGATACGCTGCCAGCGCTGGTTGCTATAGCTACAGACCTGGCTTCTACTGCAGCCTAGAAGAAGCCAGTAAACACGCCCCTGAATTCAAAGTGAAACCAAGAAAACAGGACTGGGGAAAGAGGAATCAATGTAGTGAGACACCCCATTTAACATAACATTAACTCAATGGGCCTGATTTATCAAAATTGTCTCATTCTAAAACCGTCTTTGTTGCTCATAGCAACCAATCAGAGCTCAGCTTCCATTTATTTCAACTGCTCTGGGAAAATAAAATCTCAGCTCTGATTGGTATTCATGAGAAACAAAGACTGTCTTGTGTCTAAGGAGATGTTCACACGGCGTATTGTGGAGCGTATTGTACGTGTCGCAATATGCCGGATGTTTTAGAAGTACGTGCTGGGCAGTGCGTACATCTAAAACACTGACGGCTCGCTCCCACAGACATTCACTCTGAAGAAGCGACGTCAATTTTTTTTCCCTGCGCGTGTTGTACGCTGGGGAAAATGACGGGTAATAATAGCTCTTAATAAGAGCTAGTTATTACCATATTTGCGGTGTGTAATTTGGGTGTATTGCAGCACAATCACGTCCCGCAAATACGCCGTATGAACATACTCTTATTTTTAGACAGTTTTGGTGAATGGATATTGGCAGTTGTAAAAATATTTTTATTCGCTCCTATGAGACAAAGTTGCATGACATGAATTTCACAATGGACAGCGCACATAGACAATGCTACGAACATAAAATAACATGACAGATAATGTAATGAAGTCAGAACCAATGACTATGGCTAGGTACACACCATCATGTGAAAAAATCCCCGATAAGGCTAGGGACACATCACATATATCTGGCTTCCATTTAACATACCCGCCAGGCGGAATACATTAAAAGCATGCCTTTGCAGATGCCAAGTAGTGGTATCCGTCAGCTATAGACTTCTATTCTAAAAAACATTTTACATACACAATTGGTTCTGAACGCCGTTATATAGAATGGCATAGGCTCCTGCGCTATTCTATACTTTTTTATTGCAGTATACAGACGTAAAATGGCTAAACAGAGGCCAAAAGGATCCACTTTTGTCCTCCACCGGGCTATGTAAAGAGGCTGTCCACGTTGTAGGAAAATGACAACACCTGCTCCTGGGGTCCCAGTAAAATTCCAAAACGTATACTCCCCTTCCTCGGGTCTCGTTTTCTTCAGTCACTGCTGCAGTTGCTGTTTGTAGTTAGCGGTCAGCGCTCAGCTTACAGCACGGTTTACAGGCGTTCACTTCTGAATGGAGATGTAAGTCAAGGCACGTGGCTTCTGCAGCCAATCAGCGACTGCCACGGTGACGTCACAGGCAGCAGTCAGGGCAGTACACAGTGTGCCCTGACCAGTCGGAGTCGGTGACTATTTTGCAGGAGTCGGAGTTGGAGTCGTCATAAAATGGAGCGACTCCCAAAATATATAATAAGTTGGTCCAGTTAGTTCGATGCAAAGAGCAAGAGGAATTGGGTCCGGCCAGTGCTACTGCTCCCATATCTTCAGCCTTATAACATGAGGAGTGTAATTGATGACATGGAGCAGGCAAAGCGCTGCCCCAGGGGAAAAGATTCTGCTCCCAGGGCAAACAGATTTCAGCAAAATTTTTAACCTGTTTTCAAAGAAGTAGAAGTTTAACCATTCATCAAAACTGACTGTGGCTGAGGCAATTCCTTTATACCCTGACATTGTTAGAGATGTTGCCCCTGAGGTCACCGCATTGCCCCCAACCCAAGTTACTGTAGAGAGGCCGTTCTCTAGCCTGGAAATAATGAGAATCAGGATGTAGAGGTCATGTATGCAGGATCTGATGGGGGCATACTATTTCTCAGAACAAATTCAGAGACTCCACAAATGTTCCTGCAGTGTTTTGCATATTTACAATTTTTTGTGTTCTAAAGTCATATCCAATAAATATATTTTACACTGACAAGCAAAATGGTAACAATGGTTTGAATTTGTGACTCTCAAGCTCCATATCTCTCCATCCACTACAGCTTTATAATGAGGCTACTGTAATTTTATACACAGTCATCTTACCGATCTTATACCTAAATGTGACTTGCAAGTATTTAGCATCTGCTTAGTTCTGCAGATTCTTTCCTGTAACTGCATTGTTACTGTTTTGCTCCTAAAAATCTAAATGTTAATTTGTATTATTTTGTTAGTATTTGGGAAATCCACCTTTGGTTTTCAATACTGCCTGAATCCTTCTGGGTTCTGAATCAGATTCAAGCACATCTTGACCAAAATCTGATCCCAGATCTCTTTCACATTTTCCCAATGTTGATGCAGACTGGACTTGGATACAAATACAGCTTTTTCTTCAACTCTACCCACAAGTGTTCAAAAGAGCGAAACATTGTTACAAGCTTGTCAGTGTCTGTTTTACCTTAATAGCTTGATTATTGTATCATAAGGCGATAAACAGCCGGATGTTACCATTTTACTACAGTAAAGTTATCACTTAAACATGTGCCGTGTATGAGGGAGTCAGGAGTCGGAATCAGGAGTCGGAGTCGGGGCTTCGGCTTGCCGACTCCACAGCCCTGGCCCTGACTGCAGCCCTCTTACACAGACAACCCTGGGGCTACTCTAGGTCCTCGGGGCTGACTGTGCAGCAATTCCCTGGGCTCTGTCTGTCACTGGGAGTCCCGATCACCCAACGTAGCAGCGGAAAGCCCTTTGATTACGCTGCAGCCACGAACCGTGGCAATTTAAGGGTCAAGTGCCGGAGCGGAGGTTCCCCCGCTCCCTGGCGCTTGCAGAGGCTGCGCTGGGAACAGGACTGTGAAGTACAGCTCTGTTCTCAGCGCAGCTGCGGCGCCGGGAGCTGCAAACCCCCATGTCTACAGCGACGTCAAAATACATCGTTGCAGACGAAAAAACCTGCACCGCCCGACACTAAACTAAAGTCGGCGGATGGTCGTTAAGGGGTTAAAAAGATGGGAGAAGTGTCTCCCTATGTAGAGAAGGACGAATAACTGTGCCAAGTTTCATTGCTCTCAGTCCATATGAAGGGGAAATCTTTAATGAACGCCCCTCGTGCACAGACCTATACCACAGCTGTCGGCAGAAAGAAATTGCAGGGTTATAACGATGTAAAGGTGAAATGTTTACTTGCGGCAGGTACTTTCCTGAAGTGCGAACACTGTTCAAGCGTCCACAACAGAAAAGTATGTCGCCAACGCAGCCAATTTACTTATGTTGACTTATGTATAATGGGTGTTTACATAGAGATTGGACGCCACAGCTTCATTTTTTGCACATTTTTAATCACATTCGTTTCTGCAGATGGTACATTTCTGTAACCGGCATAGCTGTGAGGATAGGTATATAGAAAAGCCAAGCTAAAATTTCCTCCATTTGCCAGGATAAAAAAAGGAATGGAAAAAATGTCAAAGATTTAGCAAATTTTTTGGAAGCAAGATCCCTCCAGAATTTAAAACAAAAAAAAAAAAAAACTGACGGCATGTGGCAGCACGTGGTTTCCTATCACAGCATTCCTGACACAGAGGCTCATTGTTAGCCAACTTTAAAGAAAATCTCCGGCAAGAAGATAAAAGTCCTTTGTGATGTCCCCACCTAACTGTGTCCTATATTTCTTATGCCAGTGCAGAGATGTGGCTGGCACATCATCGATACAATCTGCTAGAGGTGGAGAAAGAAAGCAGGAACCGTTTAAGGGCCCCCTGACAAATTTAATCGAAAAATACAGAGCACCCCCTTAGGTCTGACAAACCACCAGTAATTTTTCTGCTACTAAAGGGGTTGTCTCACTACATTGATTCATCTCATCGCAGTCCTGTTTTCTTGGTTTCACTTTGAATTCAGGGGCGTGTTTACTGGCTTCCACTAGGCTGCAGTAGAAGCCAGGTCTGTCGCTATAGCGACCAGCGCTGGCAGCCTATCAGGAACAGATCTGTAGCTATAGCGACCCGAGGAGCTGATGCAGCTCATACAAGAGGGGATATCTAGGAATAGGTAGGACACTGTTAATGGACACATATTGCAAAGTGACTTCTTTTTGCAAGATCTTTAATATGCAATGCAGCAATCCTTGTAGCGAGACAACCCCTTTAAATGTATTAGTTTAGTTCATTACATGCAATTCAGTATAGTAGGAAGTTGTTTTGGGGTACATTCAAATAGAAAAGATCCACTGCGAATTTTCTGTGGAAATTTTGCTGAATAAACTCTGCACCGAACGTTGTGGATTTTACTGCAGATTTTTCTACATCGACATCTATGGGAGATGGCAAAATCCACACTAAAACCTAGAAATAAATCTAAAAAATGTGATCTCAATGAAGTCTTGACAGATTATAGTTAAAAATGTGTCTGGGCGCACCTAGGAGTAATAAGCTATGTATGCTGAATCTACATGAGCTAACATCGGAATAGGCAATATATAATAAAAAATATACACAAACAGCTCTTAAAAAATATCATAAATTTTATTTCAGCCTATTCTCCAGATGTTCTGTAATGAGCATTATTGTGCAATTCTCACACAAAGACCATATAAAACACAGGGAAATAAAAGACTAGGACGACGCATTTCACGAGGTACAAAACGCGCTTCCTCAGGTCTCTAGAAATAAATCTAGCACATTTTAGGGAAGATTTTCTCACTGTAGTCAATGCAGAAAATTCTGCAGGAAATTCCATAATAAATCTGCAATGAATTCCACACCAATTGGTGCAGATTCAGGGTATGTTCACATGGCGTGCTGGATCCGTTTTTAGATGTGTGTTTGGATCAGGGCTGTGGAGTCGGAGTCGGTGGCTATTTTGCAGGAGTCGGAGTCGTCATAAAATGGACCGACTCCAACTTCCAAAATATATAATAAGTTGGTCCAGTTAGTTCGATGCAAAGAGCAAGAGGAATTGGGTCCGGCCAGTGCTGCTGCTCCCATATCTTCAGCCTCATCACATGAGGAGTGTAATTGATGACATGGAGCAGGCAAAGTGCTGCCCCAGGGGAAAGATTCTGCTCCCATGGCAAACAGATTTAAGCAAAATTTTTCCCCTGCTTTCAAAGAAGAAGAGTTTAACCATTCATCAAAACTGACTGTGGCTGAGGCGATTCCTTTATACTCTGACATTGTTAGAGATGTTGCCTCTGTGGTCACCGCTTTGTCCCCAACTCAAGTTAGTGTAGAGAGGCCGTTCTCTAGCCTGGAAATCATGAGATCAGATGTGAGGTCATGTATGCAGGATCTGATGGAGGCAATACTATCTCTCAGAACAAATTCAGAGACTTCCCAAATGTTCCTGTAGTGTTTTGCATATTTACAATTTTTTTGTGTCCTAAAGTCATAGCCAATAAATGGATTTTACACTGACAAGCAAAATGGTAACAATGTTTTAAACTTGAAAATCTGATCTATGTAGACTACAGCTCGGATTTTCTATTGAAATCTATGGGGATAGTTTGCAGTCATTTTTCGAAACCCGAATGAAAATACAACGGTTAAACCAGGTCGTGTAGACGGGCCCTTAGAATGAACGCACAAAGGACGGATTTTCCCACAGAAAATCTGCAACAGAGGGGATTTTACAAATCTCATGCCTTAAATGGGTTGTCTCACTACATTGATTCAGCTTACCTCAGTCCTGTTTTCTTGGTTTCACCTTGAATTCAGGGGCATGTTTACTGGCTTCCACTAGGCTGCAGTAGAAGCCAGGTCTGTAGCTATAGCGACCAGTGCTGGCAGCCTATCAGGCGAGATCAAACAGGTCTGTAGCTATAGCGACCTGAGGAGCTGATGCAGCCCATAAAAGAAGGGATATCTAGGAATAGTTAGGACACTGTTAATGGACATATATTGCAAAGTGACTTGCTTTTGCAAGATCTTTAACATAAAAAGCAATCCTTGTAGTGAGACAACCCCTTTAATGGAAGGCATATTATGCACAAAAATTGATTTTTAAATCCAGAGCATGTCAATTTTTATTGCGGAATTACTGCAAGTTTTCCACACAATGTCTGGCAAACTTTTGTCTGTGGATTTGTTGTGAAAAAGTTCCAGTTTTTACAAAATCTCATGCACTTTTAGTAGCATTTCTTCTTTCGAAAAACTGCCTCGGTCAGCCATTAGCTGGAAGGCAAATAAGAAAAGCGCTGCATACATTGCCTTTTCTCCCCAATCCAGGTGGCACTGTATGTCAGTAGCATGCTGTAGGGGAAGCATTTTTTTCTGGCAGCTTGTGGCATTTTTCTTGTCATAAACCTCCTTTGTTTCCTTTTCATGCACTGAAGAAAAAACTCAACTGCAGGCGTGTTACTTTTTTATAGCGTTTTTTTTTACACTGCAAATCACGTGATGGATCACAATTTCTAACTGGAAAAATAAAAAAGAGGCATGTACCAATTCACATTTTGACACACCAAAATGCTACAAAAACTGAGTTAAAAAAAAAACAAAAAAACACACATATATAATGCATGCCGTAATTACGGTAATTCAGAGCTCTCAGAGAGCTATGGATTATGTGTCCCCCCATGCGTATACTACGATCGTACTGTATGGCTATGTTCACACAGCCTAAAATGGGACGTATTTCAGTCGGAGTGCGCAAATTACGGCTGCAATATGTCCCAGTCATTACAGTAATCCACAGCTCTCATAGAGAACTTATCGCCGCGGGGGGGAGATAAGGGACATGTCATTTACTAGCGGCGTACCGCCCCCCCCCCCCTCCCGCCCCGCCCCCATCCACACGGCGTAATTGCGGGGCGTAATTACGCCCCGCAAATAAGCTGTGTGAACATAGCCTAATGCTCACTGGTTATTTCCAGCATCTCTGATAGGATCTCTTAATGGAGGCTCCCAACAAAAACTCTGACAAAGATGTGGATCAGACCCAAGTTGCAAGTTAAGGGGAAAAAAAAAAAATCATTGTTCTCGCCTTGCTGTGTCACAGAGTCTGCTCTTCACAGGCAGCTTCAGGCTCGGGGTATGGGCAGTTCTACAGCAGTGACTGATATTTCAGCTCTGCTATTCCAAGCTGAGCCTGTTAGAGAGACATTAGTTATGGAGGGATCTGAACAGCAGTCCCCAGGGCTACAGAGCTCTACAAGGTTAAAGTTTGTCAGCAAGAAACATAAAAAAAGCTCTTGTACTGAAGATAAGACACAGCAGGGAGTGACATTAACTTCCCAGCCATGGCCCTAGAGCAGAGAGAGGTAGTCTGTAACCTAGGAAAGCTATGTACACATGGAGGATATAAAACAGGGCTGTGGAGTCAGCAAGCCAAAGCCCCGACTCCTCAATTTCCCAAACCTCCGACTCCCTCATACACGGCGCATGTTTAAGTGATAACTTTACTGTAGTAAAATGGTGACATCAGGCTGTTTATCACCTTATGATACAATAATCAAGCTATTTAGGTAGAACAGACACTGACAAGCAAAAGGGTAACAAGGTTTTGATCTTTTGAACACTTCTGGGTGGAGTTGACGAAAAAGCTGTATTTGTATCCAAGACCAGTCTGCACCAACATTGGGAATGTGTAAAAGAGACCTGGGATCGGATTTTGGTCAAGATATGCTTGAATGTGATTCAGAGCCCAGAAGGATGCAGGCAGTATTGAAAACCAAAGGGGGATTCACCAAATACTAACAAAATAATACAAATTAACATTTAGATTTTTAGGAGCAAAACAGTAATAATGCAGTTACAGGAAAGAATCTGCAGAACTAAGCAGATGCTAAATACTTGCAAGTCACATTTATGTATAAGATAGGTAAGATGACTGTATATAAATTACAGTAGCCTCATGTACAAAGCTGTAGTGGATGGAGAGATATGGAGCCTGAAAGTCACAAGTTCGAAACATTGTTGCCATTTTGCTTGACACAAAAAAAAAAAGAGGATATAGCCACTCAGAGGCAAAATCAAGATGTCCCTTAAAACAATACAAACAATTACCGCAACCGTCCCCCAAATTACCCTGCCATGTAGCAGGCAGGCCAATAGTAACCTTACACCTAAATGGAATGTCCTGGTTTCACGGGCGGAAGGCGTTATTCCAGCGTAATTACTGATGCGGGACGGATTTGCCAAACCCGCAATTACGCGCCGTGCTTGCGGCCCGAAAATAAGAAAAAAAACATTATCATTGCCAGGGCAAGATGATTTATCCTTGGTAGAATCAAAACCGGGGCCAGAAATTTTTCAATCCATAGAGGAACCCCCTTTTGGGAAGTTCAGCCCGTACTCACTCTCTCCCACGCTGGGGCCCCCGAAATACGCCGGGAAGGGGAGAAGAAAGTGACATGCACATTATCCCGGCAGGATACGCACCATGGATATGCATGTCTATGGGGCCGGCGAGCCCCCCCCCCTGCTGCCGAGCACATGGCGTAATTGCGGGTTAAATCCGTCCCACAATTACGCCGTGAATAAGCCGTGTGAATTCGGCCCAAGGCTCTGTCTCCACTGCACAGGATTACGATGGGTTTTTTGGTGCTTTTATTTTTTTTAAACGATCGTTCCTGCGGCCCCATAGGCGGCAATAGAAAAGACGATGTACAGTCTCCACAGCTCGTCTTTCCTCTGCTCGTCTTCTGGCAGCGGCGTATTATACAACATGCTCTGAATGGGGATATAAGGCAGGGGCATGTAATAGCTGCAGGCAATTCTTGACAGGGAGTTCTCAGCGCGGCTGCCGCGGGCGTCGCCATGGGTGTCGCCGCGGCTTGGTTTGCCCCCTGCCTATTAATTTGCATGGGGGCAAACCCTCTCCGCAAGCCGCATCCCAAACCACGCCCCACCCGTGCTGAGACCACGTGTCGGGAGACGCGAGTTTGCGGTGAGGGTCGGACGAGGTTTTGGCCGCGGGAACCACGGCAAAACCTGCGGCCAAAACCTCCGTGTGAACGAGGCCTTAGGGTATGTTCGCACGATGTATTGCGGCGCGTACAGTACACGCTGCAATACATCGCGTGTTTCAAGAGCGCGCGCCAATACGTGTATACTCCCGTGGGGGACTGGCAGCGCACCGGCCCCATAGACAATCATTATTCGCGGCGTGTATTCACCGCAAATAATTGACGTGTCACTTCTCTCCCCGCCTGTACAATATGCATTGTACGAGTGGGGAGAGGAGGCGTAATCCATAGTTATCTATGAGAGCTATAGATTACCGTAATTATGGGGCCCATTTTCCCGCATATTATGTGCAGTACGCCGCTAAATACGCCCCAATATAAGCTGTGGCGACTTCTGGAAGGTTTCACCTGTTCTGCTACTTTGGGAGCTTTGCAGATGCGACATGACACCCACCAAAATTTGCCTTCCAAAAGCCAAATAGTTCTCCCTCTCTTTGACACCCTGCCATGTACCCAAACAGCAGTTTACACCCAAATATATGGCATCACTGAATTTGGAAAAAATTGTGTAACAAAATTTGGGGTGCTTTTTTCCCCAGAGTTCCAAGTAAAAATTAAACATTTTCAGATGAAAATGCAGATTAATGGAAAAAACTAAAATTTGTTATTTTCACAATCTTACGTTAAAAACATCTGTCTAACACTTGTTGGGTCAATATACTCACTGCACCACTGTATATTCCTAAAGGGGTGCAATTTTTCAAATTAGGTCTTTTTAGGGGAGTTTATTACATTTTGATCACTATATTTACTATTTTGCCATAGGCAAACTTAAATTTCTATCATTTCTCTAATCTGTAAAAACCACAAAAAGTAACTTTTATTATGTAAAAACACTTAACCTCTATAACACTATTTAAAAACCTATTTAATTTTAACCTCGCCATTTTAAACCCTTCTACTTCTAAAAGAAGGAATAGCCCCTTTTTCCCATTATCAAGTCTGGTGGAACCCCACAACTAACAGGAAAGCCTTATATAAAACAGCAAATTATTAACTCCAGTGAGGGATCCCAAGCCTCCTACTTGGGCCAGGTCTCCCTAATCTCATGGACACAAAACAAAAAAGGCCCCCGTGGACACCCCTGCAGCAGGTACAGTAGACAAGGGGGAGAATCACAATTTAAAACGTCATGCCTGACCTCCCAACATGTTTCACCAGCTAACCTGGTTTCATCAGGGGTTAGAGTTCCAATCAAAAGTGGTCTAAGCTCATTTCCTTTTATATCTTTAGGTAACACACCCTAATTCAGGTGCTCACCAATTAGCCACAGAGAATCCACATAAAGCCCACCCCCCCTTTCCCGCTCTCCAGCCACGCACCCCCAAATAATATTTTGCTGCTACTGCTGCCACCATGCTCCCATAGACATCAAACCTCAGACAAATTTGCCATCTCCATAACGGGCTTGCGCCCTATCTTACCATGCTGCCCGCACCAACGTACTGTATCAATAGACATTTCAGCCCTGACTGTGATGGACTTCCGTCTCATTTCTCTCATATTATGGAGACTTTATTACGTTTTAGCACCTTAGGTGCCTAAAATATATCCTAATAAAAATAGGACCCCAAAATCCAGTAGGTGCTCCTCCTACTCTGAGGCTTGTGATTGAGACAAATAGCGCACTAGGGGCACATAGGGGATAGCTCTAAAAACAGCAGAAACTGGGGAATCAATATTGAGTTGAGTAAAGGGTTAACAAACTTCATAAGTGTTGTTTTTAATACCTTGAGGGGTGCAAGTTTCTTAGATGGAGTCGTTTATGAGGGTATTTAACATAAGGTCCCCTCAAAGCCAGGTCAGAACTGGGCTGTTACAGATTTTCTAGAAAATGATTAAAATTTGCTACAAAATTTAAGAGTTTGTTTGCAAAATGATGCCAACCATAAAGTAGACTTATGGTAGATGTCTGTTATTTAGTAGTTTGTTGGGTAAGACTGTCTGTCTTAAACGCACACATTTTTAAACTTTGAAAATGGCAAATATTTCCCAAATTTTTTTATTATTTTTTTTTATATTTTTAACAAATAAAACAAATTAATTTATAATTAAAATTTTGAATGTAAAATTAACAAGAAAATTTAAAAACATTAAAAAGTTATTACCCGAAAAAGTGACACATGTCAGATTTGAAAAAAAAGGGCTCGCTCCTTAAAGGGGTTGTCTTAATACATTGATTCATCTTCAGTCCTGTTTTCTTGGTTTCATTTTGAATTCAGGGGCGTATTTACTGGCTTTTGCTAGGCTGCAGTAGAAGCCAGGTCTATAGCTATAGCAACCAGTGCTGGCAGCCTATGATGGGAGAGTAAGCCGGTCTGTAGCTATAGCGACCTTAGGAGCTGATGAAGCCCATACAAGAGGGGATATCTCAGAATAGGTAGGACACTGTTAATGGACATATATAGCAAAGTGACTTGTTTTTGCAAGATATTTAACATAAAAACCAGCAATCCTTGTAGTGAGACAACCCCTTTAAGTCCACACCAGGCTTAGACCTTAAGGGGATAAGCAGAACCCAATCAGTATTCTGTCACTGTCTTGTAGCCTTATGCTTTTGACACCTGGAAGAAATTCCTGCAATTCCTTATGTATGAAAACCAGTGCAGACAAAAACTATACAAAAAAACAACTACACTGCACCAGTAGTTTCTATTTTGGAGGTCAAAAGCACATAGTGCCAACTCGTACAAGTCATCAGCTAAAAGCGGTCAGCAGCCGGCAGGACAAGTATTGCATGTAATGACCATGAGTAATCATAGGCAGCAGACAAATAAGCCAGCACAAAGTCCAGACGTCTCCTCCGCACCTGGCACACACGTATCTGTCCGCCTCACCTCTGACACAATTAGCTGGGCTTTCCCATTTCATGGATTAGCTTTAAACAAACACAAAGGTAAATAAAAATTATTACCAAATACAATGCTGTTCTGATTTTACTTCCTTTCAGAGCTAGAGCAGATCTCATTTCCTGCTGGTCTACATACAGAAGGTTTCCTAAGCTGCCGACCACATCTTTCTGCCCTAACAGGCCCTAGCAGCAGTGGCCGGGATGGTGAAGGTCACTCCCTGCTGTGTCTTATCAGCAGCACAGGAGCTAGTTTATGTTTCTCGCTGACAAGCTTTAACCTTTTAGAGTTCTGTAGCCTTATGTATTGCTGTTTAGAAACCTCCATCACTAATATGCCTCTAACAGGCTTAAAGGGGTTGTCTCACTTGGAATTCAGGGGCGTGTTTACTGGCTTCTCCTAGGCTGCAGTAAAAGCCAGATCTGTAGCTATAGCAACCAGTGCTGGCAGCCTATCATGAGAGAATGAACAGGTCTGTATCTATAGTGACCTGAGGAGCTGATGCAGCCCATACAAGAGGAGATATCTAGGCATAGGTAGGACACTGTTAATGGACATACTGTATCTTAACAAGTGACTTGTTTTTGCAAACTCTTTAACATAAAAAAGCAATCCTTGTAGTGAGACAACCCCTTTAACTAGGAATAGCAGAGTTGAAATGTCAGTCACTGCTGTAGACCCACCTACAGCCTGAACAAGAAATGGAAGCCTATGGCTATGTTCACACGGCTTATTTTGGGACGTATCTCGCCCTGCATTTCACCCCGTACTGCGCTCAATACGGGGCGAGATATGTCCCGGTCATTACAGTAATCCACAGTTCTCACAGAGAACTATGGATTACGTCTCCTCTCCCCGCTCGCACAATACGCCGCGCGGGGAGATAAGTGACATGTGAATTACTAGCCGTGTATACGTGCCGAGAATAATGCATGTCTATGGGGCCAGCGCCCCGTACACACGGCGTAATTGTGGGGCGAAATACGTCCCCGCAATTAAGCCATGTGAACATAGCCTTTAACTACATTACCTCACCGCAGTGCTAGGCCACTAGATGGGGGAAGGGGGCACGAAAAATGACACAATGACTCACTGCTAAGGCCATGTTCACACGGCTTAAGATGGGACGTATTTCGGTCCGTAATTACACGTCGGAGTGCGCAAATCACGGCTGGGATCCGTCCCAGTCATTACGGTAATCCACAGTTCTCATAGAGAACTATGGATTACGTCTCCACTCCCTGCTCGGCGAATACGCCGCGGGGGGAGATAAGTGACATGTGAATTACTAGTGGCGTATACGCGCCGCTAGTAATGGTAGTCTATGGGTCGGCAAGGTGCCGGCCCCCCGCTCCCGTCCACACGGTGTAACGCAAATAAGCCGTGTGAACATAGCCTTAGATGCGTCTCGGGGTCCGTTCAGACGGACCAGGACACGCATCACAAAAGCGGATGTTCACACGGACCCAAGACGCCGTGTGAACATACCCTAACAAAACAGCATCCATTTTTGGCATCTGGAACCCTTCTGTACTTATACAGTTTATGGGATGGGGAGGAATTTAGGGCTTCACAGACAGAAACTAGTAAACAACTAGAGGGGTCAATTCTCAAAACTGCATCACGGACAAAATAATAACCCACTTTAAATCCCTGAATGCAGCACAAATGGACATAACATCAGCTGCACCAGTGCTGGAACTTTGCCCCGTACCTGGGGGTTAGTCCCGAGGTATCCCCTGATGAACCCTCCGAGAAGCCTGAAAGGGGAAACGCGTCGGGATTCTGACACAAAAGGACAGTAGGAGTATCTTTTTTTTATCTTTTCTATCTGTCCTTTGATATATCCTCTTTGTTGCATTTGTTTGTATAGTGTTTTGTGAATAGGGATTCATGCATATGTATTGGTTTATGCTTTATATGACACAATCGTCTCTCTGCAGGCCAATGTACAGCATTTATGTTTAGACTTGTAGTTTGTAAGTATCACTAAGACTGCTTTTTCTGATCTAAAATAGGATTTAGCCGGGCTAGCCACCGAGAGGCAGGGCCGCCCTTTTTGGGGCGATACTCCTGCCTATGCATATAGGATAAGAATAGGGTAAGTACAGGAATTATTGTTTCCTTTGCCTTTTCTCCTGCTTTTGGTAAAATTATCCACTATAGCAGTTCTAGTGGTATACTTTTTAGATGTGTACTTTGTCATGTGATATATTTGCTAGGTACCAACACTTTGTGTTTTCACAAGGGAATGGTTATTATTTTAATAGATATCTAGTAAAAGTTATATTTTAAAGTGGGTTATTATTTTGTCTGTGATGCAATAGGGAGGAATTTACTAAAATGAGTAGGTCATACTGCTATCTTTGGTGTATTTTACCCCATAAGAGATGCACATGGCTTAATAAATATCAGCATATTTTCTGGTTGTCTGTGGTTACAAAAAAACAAATCCACCCTTCACTACAACCAGGCATAGATTTGCACTGTAATCATAGGTAGTATGTGGTTTTGCGACACGGTTCTTAGCCTTGGGCCCAATTATAGCTCTATGGTCACAACGTGTGAGCCCGATCTAAGGCATAAGAAATTTCCTAAGTTTAAAGGGGTCCTCTCACTACACATATAATGTTTCAACATGTAGGGAAAGGTAAATGAAGGCTTTTTCCAAATACAAGTCTCGTGATTTTTCCCTTGTCAGAAGGTAAAAGATTTTATCTGCTCTGTGTGCACACAGGTTTCTCTGGTTGCCATCCTGCTTTCTCCTTCGTTCTCTGCTCTTTGTTTTATCCGATAGCAGGGATGACATCACCACAGGTCGGCACACAGGACGTGTCATCTCCAACAAACAAAGGAGACTAAGTACTTTTGTTTACTTTGAGCTCTCAAGCTCTCTACGCTATAGATAACATCTCCTGCTCTCATGTCAGTGCCATTAGAAAAGCTGTGAATACAAAGCTGATAAGCTAGCCACTACTACAGAACCACCCACAGTCTCTTAACTCGAAGAGATGTTCAGTTTTTCCTTTCCGCACCCCTTTCCTCCCTCCCACGACCCACAACTGTTGTTTTTGCGGGACAAGGTATAGTTTTAGGCTAGGTTCACACGGCTTAACTGCGGGGCGTAATTTCATCCCGCAATTACGCCGTGTGGACGGGGGCGGGGCGGGAGCGGGGGAGTGAGCGGGGGGGGGGCGCACTTCGCCGGCCCATAGACAATCACTGCTAGCGGCGCGTATACGCCGCTAGAAAGTGACTCTTCTGCAATATACTATTATTGCAGAACATGGATTGTGCCCTTTAGTGTTCAAGTAATGTACTGGGAATACAAGTACCAGTGTAAAAAAAAAATAAAAAAAGTTCTTAACACCCCTGCTTTTTCCATTTTATACAAATATAAGTGAAAAGTAAAAGTTCAATATAATTGGAATTTGCATGTCCTTAAAACTTCAAGTTACTAAAATATAACATTGTTTATGCTGTGCTTTAAACAAGATAGAAAAAAAGCCCAATGCTAAAATTGAATTTTTTTTTTTAGTCATCACTTCAGGTCCCCAAAAAATTGGAATAAAAAATTATTCCAAAGTTGCATGTACCCCAATGTGGTGCCACTGCAGCGGAAATTTAAAAATTATTATTTTTTTTTTTTTTTTAAATAAATGAATGAAAACTCTTAACAATTTGGTATCACTGAAATTTTACTGACCTGACGAATAAAGATTGTCTTCTATAGGCACAAATTTTTTTCGATATCCCAGTACGTTATATGCAAGGTGCGGTCAATGGTACCAATAAGGCTAGGTTCACACGGCTTAAAATGGGCCGTATTTTGGTCCGTAATTACGCGCCGAAGTGCGCAAATTACGGGCTGAAAACGGCCCAGTCATTACGGTAATCCGCAGTTCTCATAGAGTTCTCATAGAGAAGCCGCCGGGCGGGGAGATAATTGACATGTGAATTACTAGCGGCGTATACGCGCCGCTGGCAATTCAAGTCTATGGGGCCCGGGGAAGTGCCGGCCCCCTGCTCAGTCTCCCGCTCCCGCCCCGCCCCCGGTCACACGGCGTAATTGCGGGGCGTAATTATGCCCTGCAAATACACCGTGTGAACATAGCCTTAGGGTATGTTCATGCGGCTTATTTTGGAGCGCATTTTGCCGCGTATTTCGATGCGCACTGCGCTTAATACGTAGGGAAATGCGCCCCATAATTACGGTAATTCATAGCTGTCATAGAGAACTATGGATTATGCCTCGTCCCCCCGCATGTACAATACGATCGTATTGTACGCGCAAGGAGATAAGTGACATGTCAATTACTTGCAGCGAGTAATGCATGTCTATGGGTCCGGTGGGCTGCCGGCCCCCAGGCACCGGGGGCGTACATGCTGATCAGCGCGAGCTCCCAAAACACACTATGTACTGCAGCACGTGCTGTACATCGTGTGAACATACCCTTACAATAGTTAATTTCTAGACGGAATAACAGGAACAGCAACACTCATGAGACGACTGAAGTGAAAGAAGAGATTATCTAACATTGATACTGGTGTGAGAATATGTTCTGCTGGGACAGATGTGGCTTGGATCTAGAAATTTTCAAAAATTATAGGTTGTAAGTTGCAGAATTTCTTGTTGTGTTAACCCCTTACTAAGAAAGGAAGCGTCACCAGAGGTCGCAGCGTCATCACCAGTACAAAACTGAGTGGACAGGTATACACTCCTTTCTATTACCCCCATCCCAGTTTAAATTTAAAGGGGTTTTCCCATATGTTACATAGTTACATAGTTGTGAGGCCGAAAAAAGACAGGCGTCCATCCAGTTCAACCTATTGTGCTAAAGTGTTGATCCAGAGGAAGGCAAAAAAACCCCCATGAGGTAGAAGCCAATTGTCCTCATTTTAGGGAAAAAATTCCTTCCTGACTCCAATCTGACATCAGAATAAATCCCTGAATCAACACCCCATCTCCAGAATCCTGGTCACTATAACTTGTTATATTATTACGCTCCAGAAATACACCCAGACTCTTTCTGAACTTTGTTAGTGAATTGACCATGGCATGTTCCTCCTACAGAGAGCTCCACAGTCTCACTGCTCTTACAGTAAAGAATCCCTTTCTACGTTTCCCATCTCGCACTTCATTGGCTCGGAGACAGAATATGGTATAGAAGTGTGAATGTTGCAGGTCCATCAATCCCAGGAACGCACCCCCAAAAGTCTTTGTTCAGAATGGGTAGTTAGTGGCACTTGTGTCCAACTCCCCATTCTGTTCAATGAGAGTGATGAGCACAGGCGAGAGCGTTGTTCACCAGTACTTACAGACTGGATCATTGTGAGCGACCAACTCTCCACCCTGAAGGAAGACTTTCAGGAGCCCGTTCCAGAGATTGGTGCAAGTCCCAGGGGTGGGACCCACGTCAATCACGCATTGATGGTATAAGCTGTCGACAAGCCATCAAAATGAGAGATGGGAACAACAAAACCACCAGTACAAGTTACACAAGAGTTAAAAACTATCAAAACTCCAAAAAATATTGTAACCACTTTAAACAAAACTGACTCTCTGCCACAAAATCGCAACATCATCTAGAGCAGAGTGTTACCTCCACCATATCCTATACAGACTGCTTAAGAGAGGAGTTCCCTGCCCCTCCCAGGAGAATACAGCTCAATTTTCGTGGCCCTCTCAAAAAAAGATTTCACTATAGTCGATTAAAATGGGTTTTCCGACAATCTACACTTCCCACTTAGGCCCCGTTCACACAACGGATTTGGCCGCGGCTAGATCTCGTCCTAACTTCGGGTGCTGGGCGTGGTCGCGGCGCAAGTGGGGCGCGGCTTGCGGCGAGGGTTTGCCCCCATGCAAATTAGTAGGCAGGGGGAAAACACCGCGTGGCCGCCACACTGAGGACTCCCTGTCAAGAATTGACAGGAGAGTTCTCAAACACACGCGGCAAAGCCGCGGCGTGTGAATATTAACGTGGTTTCCAATAGGAAACCATGTTAATAAACTAGGCGCGATTTGGACGCAGTTTTGGCCGCGGAAACCGCGTCGGAACCCGCAGCCATAACCTCGGCCAAATCCATCGTGTGAACAGGGCCTTATACTTTGGGCCACATGTATGAAAACTGTCTTGGTCTAAGATTTGCCTTGTTGCCCATAGCAACCAATCAGAGCGCCCCTTTCATTTCATATAGTGCTCTGGAAAAATTAAAGGGGTGCTCTGATTGGTTGCTATGGGCAACAAGAAAAGTCTTAGACCAAGAGAGTTTTCACACGTCCCCCTTTGTGTCTGACAGCTGAGACTCAACCGCCTCCCGACCACCCACTGACCCCAAGAACAGGGGTCCTATATCCCCAGGATGAGTGCAGCAGGGGTCGGCCGTAGGTCTGCCAGAGGTAGTTGAGCACTGTACTCAGCTATCTTTGGCAATCCCATAGACTTTAGTGCTATGGTCAAGCATGCGAGCTACCCATTCAAACAGGGGGACATGGCACCCCAGGTCTTGTGATCCATGGGGGTCCCAGCGCTCAGATATCCTGCAGATAGGTTCAGAACAAAACCTGCAACAAGCACAAAGAAATCTGCCAGTGTCTGGATACGAGGGGTCAAATGTCCCCAAATACAGTGGTTGCCTTACAACAGCGATTCCCCTCTCTACACTGTTAAGGCATGGATGCCCCTTCACACTCAGTAAGTTCGGCTCTGGATCCACCAGACCAGCGTTACTTGACAAATAAGAATCCTTAGATCTTGCAGTTTTCACTATGGTCACTAGGCCTAGTAATAGTTTGACACTTTGTGTTCTGTAGAAAGAGATTTCCAGTAGTCTGCTCATTATCAGTACAAGCAGGGTTACACTGAAGGGTGACACCAATGTGTATAGATATCACAGGATCCCCCAATCATAATAGGAGATAGTCACAGCTCATCCTCTCCTCCTCCCTGCACACTGACTTCTTCCCAGGTCACAGAACATGCCTAGAAAACTCTCCTATAGAAGTCAATGGGTCTGCTCCTGTTCACAGGCCCCTATGTCCATGAACGGGAGGTCTGGCCGCAGCTGATGGGAGAGCGGGTATGGAGATTGTCTTGGAAAACCCCTTCAAGTTTTTTTCCCCCATTTACAAGCCCTGCCAGCACCAACACAGACTTATTTTAAAAGAATGGAAAACCCCTTTAAATTTGCTATGTATAATATAATATCTAACAATTTAGTAACATGCGCTCATTGATAACAAGAGCAATTTTTTGGAGAGTTCCTTTAAGAAAAGGTAAGGAAATTCTCCAGCAGAAAGAATGACTTATTAACAAAGGTGGAGACTGACGAAACAGCCGCGACCCCGCCCACCTGAAGTATCCCAGCCACCCTATTGGTTAATAATCAATGAGCTCAGGCCACGTTGCACACTGATTGGTCAACCGCTCAGCCAGCTGGCTTCCCATTGGCTACACAAAGTCCTGCAGGCCAGCAGCAATAGGCTCAGCCCCGATTGTTAAGCAACTTCTTATTGGCTGCACGGGGAACAGCGAGTGGTCGTGGAACACTGTCCCTGCTGCGCGCACGTCCGCAGCCGCGCACTCACCGATCCGCTGTCCCACCGGGGTGGCGAACGGGTTACCAAACAAGAAATCCATTGTCCCGAGTTGGCGGCGGCGGCTCCTCTGTAGCAACCAGCGCCTGTGCTCCGAGACGTGATCACATGACACCCAGCCGACCTCCGTCCGCCACGCCCACTCCCGGCTGCGTATAGCTGGCCCCGCCCACACCGGAAACACGTGCCGCTCAAACCATGCGCTTAGCTGAAGGGGCGTGGCCAATGTAGAGGAGGGCGGAGCCTGCTGGGCTCTCATATAGAGCTTAGAATGCGTTAATAAACACATAAAACCCCGCGTGAGGAGCGTTACGGCCGCCACGTGTGAGGCGTCATTACCTCAGTGACCGGGAACTGGGGCCTCATTACATATGGGGTTAAAACCAGGGGTGTCACTAGAGAAGACAGCCCCACAGCAGAAGTGTGGACGGGCCCCTCCCCCGACCAGCTCTGAATAATAGTCATGTGGCTACAGATCATACAGGGAGCAAATACCTCACGTTAGATCTCCGCATCACACTGCTACCAAGGAAATCCCACTGTACCCAGAGACACATTACCAATAACACTACTACATATGGATCTGATTATACTGCAAGAGCATGACCACCAATTACCACCACATAGTGACTGACTAATACCCCTATACTATTACTGATAAGTATACAAAGACCAATAGTACCGCCACATAGTGACTGAATAATACCCTATACTATTACTGAATTAAGATCAGAATACAAAGACCAATATTATCGCCATATAATGGTGGGTACCAGTGTACATAGGCTCTGTAGAGAGTATATTACCATCATATAGGGATCATATACAGGTAGATAACAGTGTGCACAGACTCTGCAAACTGTATATTACCTCCATACAGTGACTATATACAGTGGGGGGAAAAAAGTATTTAGCCACCAATTGTGCAAGTTCTCCCACTTGAGATGAGAGAGGCCTCATCTATGAGAGGCAAAATGAGAAAACAAGTCCCGAAAATCACATTGTCTGATTTGGAAAGAATTTATTTGCAAATTATAATGGAAAATAAGTATTTGGTCACCTACAGACAGGCAAGATTTCTGGCTCTCACATACCTGTAACTTCTTCTTTAAGAGGCTCCTCTGTCCTCCACTCATTACCTGTAGTAATGGCAGCTGTTATCAGTATAAAAGACACCTGTCCACAACCTCAAACAGTCACACTCCAAACTCCACTATGGTGAAAACCAAAGAGCTGTCGAAGGGCACCAGAAACAAAATTGTAGCCCTGCACCAGGCTGGGAAGGCTGAATCTGCAATAGGCAAGCAGCTGGTGTGAAGAAATCAACTGTGGGAGCAATAATCAGAAAATGGAAGACAAGACCACTGATAATCTCCCTCCATCTGGAGCTCCACGCAAAATCTCACCCCGTGGGGTCAAAATGATCACAAGAACAGTGAGCAAAAATCCCAGAACCACACGGGGCACCTAGTGAATGACCTGCAGAGAGCTGGGACCAACGTAGCAAAGGCTACCATCAGTAACACACTATGCTGCCAGGGACTCAGATCATGCAGTGCCAGACGTGTCCCCCTGCTTAAGCCAGTACATGTCCGGGCCTCTGAAGTTTGTTAGAGAGCATTTGGATGATCCAGAAGAGTATTGGGCGAATGTCATATGGTCAGATGAAACCAAAGTAGAACTGTTTTTTGGGTGTAACATTTAGCGTGGAGTAAAGGAACTGTTTTTACTGGTACCACTTTGCCTCCTGTCTGTCGTTCTGCTCACAACACCAAGGACACCTCATCCACCATCAGGAAAAGGAGACTCCTGTACAAGCAGACCCCCTCTTCACTTTAGTGCTCCATGGTAACATGAGAGGTTTGGGGTGAAAGTCACTGTGACAATAGCAAAATTCACTACAGCCCTTATCCTCTCCTCTTGGTCACTGCATTTGCAGCCGCCTCTCTTCTTTGTATGCCACGGCCCCAATATTGTGTGACAACAGTAGAGAACATAGTTATAAAGGCTGAATATGCAATGCAGACCCCAATTTCACAATTCTCTATATATACATAAAAATGGTTTTCTGGTGTCCGACGCCTGTGCTTTATTCACAGCCAAACCACTGCACCAGATTTTAGATCTACCGTTTGACATAACTGCAAAAAAAATGGAATTCGCTGTGAACAGAGCACAGCCAGGTTTAAGCTTTCCAGGACCTATTGTTTTCAACTTATTCGCAAAAATTCGGAACGTACCC
Organism: Phyllomedusa bahiana; assembly: GCA_025379985.1. Lineage (NCBI taxonomy): Eukaryota > Metazoa > Chordata > Amphibia > Anura > Hylidae > Phyllomedusa > Phyllomedusa bahiana. The sequence goes on along the minus strand of JAODAL010017835.1, from coordinate 23,005 downwards.
TGAACGCTGTAGACTCTTGATGTGTGGCCAAATGACTGAAGCAACATGCACCAAATTTCGCACATAGGTAAATCAGGAACCTTTAAAAGGCTTTAGGCTTGGTTTTTAATCTCTAGGATCTAGCGTTCTTGATACATCTGCAAAAAATTCTGTATTTAGCGCAATTGCAGTAAAGTCTGTTCTTTGAGCACAGCCAAACAACTGGACCAATCTGCAGCAAATTTGGCACATAGGTACATCTGGTGCTTTGGAAGGTTTTAGACTGCGTAAAAAAAAAAAATCAGATCTCTGCGTAAACACTATGGGCCACCTGTATGAAAACTGTCTAGGTCTAAAACTCACTTTGTTGCCAATAGCAACTAATCAGAACCCATAGAAACCAATCAGAGCCCCTTTCATTTCAAATAGGGCTCCAGAAAAATGAGAGGGGTGCTCTGATTGGTTGCTATGGGCAACAAAGTGAGTTTTAGACCTAGACAGTTTTCATACATGTGGCCCTATATATTTTTTTTCTGCACAGCCAAACCACCGGACCAATTTGCACCAAATTTGGCACTTTGGTAAATTAGGCACTTCGGGAGGTTTTAGACCAGGTATCAGCTCTTCGGAATTTACCGCTCCTGACATATTAACATAAAAATTGGAATTCGCTGGGAACAGAGCACAACCAGACAACTGGACCAATCTGCACCAAAATTACACGTAAGTATATCATCCTGAATGTTGTAGATTCTTGATGAATGTCCAAAAGACTGAAACAATATGCACCAAATTTTGCACATAGATAAATCCGGCACTTTAAAAGGCTTCAGACTGGGATTCTACTGTCTATCTCTTGATATATTTGCAAAAAAAAATGAATTTGCTACGATTGGTATCTGTTCTTTATGCACTGCCAAACCACTGGGCCAATCAGAACCAAATTTGGCGTGTAGGTACTTCAGGTAGTTTGGAACATTTAAAACAGGGTTTCAGCTTGTTAGGACTTACTGTTCTGGACATATTGACCAAAAAAATGTAAAAAAAAACAAAGAAAAAAATAGAGATACATGTCTGTTCTTTATACACGGCAAAACAATGCACTAATTTGTACCAAATTTGGCACATAGGCAAACAGGTACTTCAGAAGGTTTTATACCTGGCTTCAGCTCTCTAGGTACAGTTTTTGACATATTCACAAAAAATTGAATATATGATGTATATGTTCTTTATGCAACAGACAACACAAACATCACAAAAATGGAAGGTTTTATACCAGGCTTCAGCTCTACGACCTACCATTCTTGACATATTCACAAAAAATCGCCGTGATAGGACTTAATGATTATGAACTTAAGCAATCTCATAAATTGAAAACCTTTCAGTCCAGTCATGCCTCCAAAAAGAACCCTGATTTTGGATGAAAGACTCCTGCAGCAAAGCGCAGGAAGGCTGCCTAGGTAGCCAAAACCTCCCAGCAGACCCAAGCCCTTCTCCAGGCCGACCAGATGCATCACAGCCGACAGCTGCTGAAACTCCCCAGCAGACAGAGGTAGGACTGCAGTCTCCACAAGACAGATGAGCAGCAGATACTCCACAGCAGACCTAAGCCCAGGTCTGGGACAAGCTATTCAGGTGCCTTAGGCAAATAAGGCACAAATAAGCACTCCCAAATGGAAAAGTCAGCCCACTCCATGCCTCCTTGCACCCCTTTTTCTGCCTGGGATGAGGTGGTGCCCTAGGCGGTCATCTACTTTCGCCTATCCATTGTCCCGGTCCTGTCCAAGCCCTCTAGTCTAAACAGTAGCAAAGTTTTTAACCACACACACACAAACAACAAACAGTTAAATGACATAGACCAGGGCAACACTAGGTAATTCTGCTGGTACTGTATAAGGAACGTAGCTCTTCAGCCAAACATCTCAGCAAGGCTCTGGATACTTATAAATCCTATATTTAGGTCTGAGACTGAGAGAGTGACTATAAACAGGGAAGCAATACACTGGACTCTGCGCAGGAGCACGCACATACACTATGGTGAAAGCATTTTATGTGTCTATATAGATCTGGTTACATCATAAATAAAGTGCAAGGGTAAGCCCCAGCTCACATACCTGGATTGTGGCATTTGAATGCCGTCTGTCTTGCTACTTTAGATCTGTAAAGCTCAAATTTTTTTCCTACATCAGAAAATATCAAGTGTACATAACCTTTTCCTAGACTTGTCAGGTACATGCCATTGCTATTCTGTGCCTAGAGTTAGAGCTCATGAACACGGCTAAGCTGTCACTGCCACAATGGGACACTGGAGACAGGAGGTGGACCCACTAGGTCACCTTGGAAGGGTAGGTGTAACCTACGCCAAGAAGTGGAGTCTAAGGCTATGTTCACACGGCTTATTTGCAGGGCGTAATTACGCCCCGCAATTACGCCGTGTGGACGGGTGTGGGGGCGGGAGCGGGGAGCCGGCACCTCGCCAGCCCACAGACCTTCATTATCAGCGGCGCGTATACGCCACTGGTAATTCACATGTCACTTATCTCCCCGCCCGGCGGATCCGCCGAGCAGGGAGAGAAGACGTAATCCATAGTTCTCTATGAGAACTGTGGATTATCGTAATGACTGGGACGTATTCCAGCTGTAATTCGCACAATACAGCGCGTAATTACGGACTGAAATACGTCCCATTTTAAGCCGTGTGAACATGGCCTTAGGCACGCCAGTCTTCACCAGAGCTCACCGCAAGGCGGATTGGTTTTTGCTGCGGGAAATCCCCAGGTTGCTGCCCCCAACATAGGTCCTTACAGTGACAGCTAACAAGCGTAGCACAGAAGCATGAGGCGTAGCCGGAACATGTGCAAATAGTCAGGGCAGGTGGCACACAAGGCAGAAACGTAGTAGGAAGAAATGGTACCAGGTAGGCAGTCCGAAGATAACATGCAGAAGTGATAGAACATGGCAAAACGACACCAACAACTTGGCCAAGGTTCCCGGGAGCGGGAGGCTCATGGTTATATGTGCTTGGCTGGAGAAGAGCTCGATTTCGCGCAATGGCCCGGGCTCGATGAAGGATGCTACCTCAACAAGCAGCAGCGGGAAGAAGACGCCAGCGAGGAGGTCAGCCAAAGGGGCCATTGCAGGAGAAGAGGAGCGGGCACTAGTCACTATAAAAAAAACACCATCCCATAAAACATGGTGTTCATATATTTATGAAAAGATGCCCATGAATACAGTAAGTTATTTAGCCAAGACTTATAACTCGGAAATGATTGCATACTGTATGTAAATAAGCTGACAAGAATCACACCAACATAGTCACACCAACCTCTTAAGCCCCAGGCCTGAAAAGGCTTTAATGACCAGCAACATTTTTTAGTTTTTGCCTCCTTGCGTTTCACCAGTTGTAACGTTTATATTTTTTCAATGATGCAGTTTTGGGAGAAGTTGTACTTCTTGGGCACGTAGTTTGAGTTTACATATAAATTATATACAAAAATGGGACATTACTTACTCAAAAAACACTACAGTTTTGGGCCATATTCACAGCTCAATGGCTGAACTAGACTGACATAGCAGTAGCAGGCATCTCTGGCCTATATGCTACCTGGGAAAAGTTAACAGGTGCCGCTAATTGCCAAGCAGCAGCTCACACATCTCACTGCTAGGGGAATAATTAGATAAAAAAAAAACTGCACATTAACTTAATACCTGTTCACACCAGCATGCAATAAAGCCACAGTATAACGCATGGGGAGATTGCACAAATGCACAAAACACCAATAAAACAACCACTCAAATACCCTTAATGCATGGGGGTGGTTGCTGGTACTTCAATTGCATATAAATAAGGCGATACAGAAGGGTGCCATAAATAGATACGTGTTGTACACCATGCTGGCTTACAACCTATTAGTGACGCCCATACTATTAGATTAGGCGGGCTGCCCAGCACTTTCTAGGTGTCCAACACAAAATTATACTGTGGCTTTATTACATGCTGGTGTGAAAAGGTATTAAGTTAATGTGCAGATTTTTTTTATCATCTGATTGTTCCCCTAGCAGTGGGGTGTGTGAGCTGCTGCTCAGCAATTAGCTGCACCTGTTAATTTTTCCCAGGCAGCATATAGGCCAGAGTTGCCTGCTACTGGGTTCAGTCTACTCTAGCCACTAAGCTGTGAATATTGCCCAAATATTACATATAAATTACTGTGAAATTCTGTAAAACTTTTTCTGTAGTGTGAACATTAAAATAGTGTTTTTCGACATTTGTTTTTTTATTTTATTTTTTTTACAATTTTCATATTTCACACTAAATAACCTGTTAGAATAATTCTACGGGTTATTACGGTCATGTGGATACCTAATGTCTAGAGTTTTTTTTATGTAATATGTGCACCATCATTTTTTTATATTAAATATTTTTTATTTTATTCTTTTATTTTTTCTACACTTAAGTTTTTTACTTTTTTTTTAATCCCATTAAAGGATAACTATTTTACACGTTTTTAAACACTTAGTAATGTGATAGCATACCCTTTATGATAATATATTACACTGTGTCAGTATAACAAAGGCAGCAGTCAAGACAGCACATAACGTGCCCTGACCACAGGCTTGCTATACAGACAGCCCTGGGGCTATTGTATGTCCCTAGGCAGGGGCATAACTACCGGGGTAGCAGGGGTAGCAGTTGCTACGGGGCCCCTGCGCTTAAGGGGGCCCCGGGGTAGCTGCTACCGCGTCCGCTACCTCGGTAATGCCGCTCCTGGGCCCGCCGGCAGTGAACTTAAGAGTTCACTGCAGCGGGCGGGGAGCTGCGGGGCACGGCGCATCCTGCCTCTGAACGCCCGGGCCCGCTGGCCCGAGCGTTCAGAGGCAGCGCTGCCCGGAGGTAGCAGAACGGAGCGCCGATCGCTCCGCTCTGCTACTTCCCCTGCCGGCCTCTGTGATCATGTGGCCGCGCAGTGACGTCACATCACCGCGCTGAGCGCAGAAGCTGCAGGGAGAGCTGCAGAGCGGCGCGAGCGGCGCATCGGGGGAGCGTGGACCGAGGTGAGTAAACTGCCCCAAAGCCTGCTGTATACCCCGCAAAGCCTGTGTATACCCTCCAACGCCTGTGTATACCCCCCAAAGCCTGTGTATACCCCCCAAAGCCTGTGTATACCCTCCAATGCCTGTGTATACCCCCCAAAGCCTGTGTATAACCCCCAAAGCCTGTGTATACCCCCCAAAGCCTGTGTATACCCCCCACGCCTGTGTTACCCCCCCATGCCTATGTATACCCCCAAAGCCAGCCTGTGTATACCCCCCAAAGCCGCCTGTGTATACCCCCCAAAGATGCCTGTGTATACCCCCCAACGCTGCCTGTGTATACCCCCCAAGCCTGCCTGTATACCCCCCCTAAGCCTGCCTGTATACCCCCCTAGCCTGCCGTTTACCCCCCTAGCCTGCCTGTATAGCCCCCTAAAGGCTGCCTATATATCTCTAAGTCTGCCTACCTGAATAGCCCTATAGCTACCGTGAAGCCTGTCTGCCTATATAGCACCTATAGCCCCCTAAAGCTTGCCTACCTATATAGCCCTCGAAGCCTGCCTGTCTACTTATATGGGGTCCCTTTAGCTACCTAAACCCTACCTATATGACCCCTATAGCCCACCTAACTCCTGTCTACCTGTATGGGGCCCTATAGCTACCTAAACGCTGCCTTTCTATATGGGCACTCTATTGGCTACCTAAACCTTGCCTATTTGGGGCCCTATATATCCTATCTAAACCCTGCCTGTCTAAATGGACCCCATATAGCCAGGGGGGCAGGTGCTGGAAAAGTCAGGATTCTAAGATATTTGTGTCTAAATCAGCAGGGACAAGTGGTCGGGAGACGTCATCATGATGGCGGACTGGACCGGATTCAGAACAAAGGGGAAAGTCAACGACTCAGAGAAACGTCACCTGTGAGTAACAAGATGTAACTACACTGTAATCACTTATATGTCTGCAGAGCCTGTGTACACTGCTATCTACCACTATATGGTCACTATATGGTGGTTATATACAGACTGTAGAGCCTGTGTACACTGGTATATACCACTATATGGTCACTATATGGCGGTACTATTGGTCTTTGTGTACTGATCAGTAATAGTGTAGGGTTATTATTCAGTCACTATGTGGTGGTAATTTGTGGTCATGTTCTGGTGGTATAATCAGGTCCATATGTAGTAGTGTTATTGGTAATGCTGGTCTTAGTATAGTGGGATTTGATTGGTAGCAGTATGATGGTTATATACAGTGGTGGTTATATACAGTCTGTAGAGCCTGTGTACACTGGTGTCTACCACTATATGGTCACTGTATGGTGGTTATATACAGACTGTAGAGCCTGTGTACACTGGTATATACCACTATTTGGTCACTATTATGCGGTACTATTGGTCTTTGTGTTTCTGATCAGTAAAGGGAGGAGATATTATTCCAGTCACTTTGTGGTGGTAATTTGTGGTCATGTTCCGGTGGTATAATCAGGTCATATGTACGTAGTGTTATAGGTAATGCTGGTATCTTAGTATAGTGGATTTGATTGGTTTACCCGCTATGATGGTTATATACAGTGGTGGTTATATACAGTCTGTAGAGCCTGTGTACACTGGTGTCTACCACTATATGGTCACTGTATGGTGGTTATATACAGACTGTAGAGCCTGTGTACACTGGTATATACCACTATATGGTCACTATATGGCGGTACTATTGGTCTTTGTGTACTGATCAGTAATAGTGTAGGGGTATTATTCAGTCACTTTGTGGTGGTAATTTGTGGTCATGTTCTGGCGGTATAATCAGGTCCATATGTAGTAGTGTTATTGGTAATGTTGGTCTTGGTATAGTGGGATTTGTTTGGTAGCAGTATGATGGTGATATGTATGGGGAGGTATTTACCCCTTGTATTATCTACATTATCTAACAGCAAGTCCTTGTAAATGTTTGTGGTCGGGGAGGTGGGCAAGGGGGAGGGGGGGCTAGGGGGCCCCATCCAAAAGTTTGCTTTGGGGCCCTGGCTTCTCTAGTTACGCCCCTGTCCCTAGGACTAAATACTCCCCAGGCTCCGTTGGATCACCGGAAGTTCTGGTGACCCGATGAAGCAGGGGAATCCTCATTGATTATGCCGCAGTCCAATCAAAGGGTTAGACGGCAGGGATCGGAGGCTTCCTCTGGTCCCTGGCGTTAACAGAGACTGCTCTAGTAACAGAGCCGTTAACTACAGCTCTATTCCCAGTGCAGTTGCGGCAATGAGAGCCACAAACCCCCTCTGTAGGCAGCAACATCTTTTGAGCGGTTGGTACGGGGTGAAAGGAGTCCTGTGGCTGATCCTGACAAGACTGTTTTAGGAAATACTTGTTTTGCCTGTGAAGAAACAATTCTGGAAAGTCTTTCCTCAAATCTCCAGGTTGTGTGGTCCCACTGTTATTTCTCCTAGAAGAATATTACTAAATCTGTCAGCTGGGCGTTACCAATGGCGGGTGTGTCCTGCACAATCTGACATTGTCCAGTCAGTGCTGACAGAGTCTGTGAGTTCAGTAACACGCCCCTTTAAATACTGGAATTGTAACACCCAGGTGACAGATTCAGTAATCCATTTCTAGAAGGAATAACAGAGGAACAGCACAACACAGAGATATAAGAGAAGAGGCTCCAGAATTGTTATTTCACAGGGAACACAAGGATTTACTAAATCAGACATGTCAGGAACGGTCACACTCTTTAAACTCTTCTTTCCAGGCTTAATTGACATCTGTTGGGTTACATTCACATGGTGCAAAAGGATGGTGCAAAATACGCACATATTACAGGAAAATTTTTACCCAATAACCGCTTATGAGGGACAGTGTCAAACGCCTTTGCAAAGTTTAAAAACACAATATCCACAGCCACCCCGTTATCCAGACTTCTACTCACCTCTTCATAAAAACAGACAGGATATTTGACCACTAGGGGGCTCGATCGTTTGTACACCCTATCATTATTTTGATAATACATAAGGGTGTACCAAGATGGTGCTTCAATTACTTTCTGCCTGAAGTAGGAAGTTTTAGGCTATGTTCACACGGCTTAATTGCGGGTGTAATTACGCCCCGCAATTACGCCGTGTGGACGGGGTGGTGCGGGAGCGATGTGCCGACACCTCGCCGGCCCATAGACTATCATTACTAGCGGCGCGTATACGCCACTTGTAAATAACATGTCACTTTCTCCCCCCGCGGCGGATTCGCCGAGCGGGGAGAGGAGACATAATCTATAGTTCTCTATAAGAACTGGGGATTAAAGTAATGACCTGGACCGTATTTCAGCTGAAATACGTGCCTAAATAAGCCGTGTGAACATGGCTTTAGAGGCACTAACATGCTTACTTCCAACAACTGCTTCGCATCTTGCTCTCTTGTTGTGGGGGAGGTGGCAAATGGAAAGAAGAACAGTTGCTATGGCATCTAAAGGGTTAAATAGCTGGGATCCGATCCCTCCTGTTAGCGGCCGATGTCAGCTGTAATTTACACCACCTATGGAGCAGGCTTAGCAAGTGCACCTACTCCATACCCTCTTACCAGCATAATGGAGTACTCTAGAACATAGTTGGTGTCATCCGAGTCGTACCGACCTGCAGAATACAAATAACACGTCATCTATACTGAAGAGTGAACAACATAAAAACAAAACCCCTCAAAAATGGCGTCATTAAATTTTTTACTTTCCACCCCAGTGGGTTTCCCAGTGCATTTTATTGTACAGTCAATGGCACCAATAAAATGTACTTCTTGTTCCACACGAAAAAAGAAAGCCTTCATATGATTATGGAAAAATAGAAATATAGCTTTCGGATGACATCCAATAGAGGGCGCTGTGGGCTTCTCAGCCCCTTTCCCATAATGCCTTGTGATATGCAGATGCTTAGTAGAGTGCGAAACGGCAAAACAAATCTCTGCACGACGTTTGTTCGGTGCTCTCCTTAAAGAGAGATGTTCCCCTTCCTGAGCCACTTGATGCCTCCCACACAGCCAGCCAGTATCGCTCTGCTCTGCACTGATGAGGGACAAAAATCCTGAAACAGCGTTGTCTGCAGCTGAGAGATACTGGCTTGGCTAAAATCCTTTTTGCTTTCTCAAGACCTGGTAGGTCAAAAGCAAATTGAGGATTTGTTACATCCAACAGAGGGCGCTGTGGGCTTCTCATTCCCTTTCCCATAATCCCTTGTGATAGGGAGGAAAAAAGAAACCCAATAAAATAAAAAAGCTCAGAAGGGGATTAACATGTTCCACACCAAATACAGGAAGGGGAGGAGCTATCCCCGAAATGTCCACGAGGTGCGTCTTGCCCTGCTCAGATGTCGGCGTCTCTGGTTCACCTGTATGGGAGTGCTACTATGGAACTTTACTGAACGGCGTAACTAGCCGCAACCATATACCTGAGTATAAGCTTTTCATTGTTCTATGTATGGACATACTGTGAAATACGGTTTAATGTCTTTTTAAGAAGAAAGATGTACGATTAAAGAAATTGCATTTTATTAAGTACCGGTTCTGTTATAATTTGTTGCTCAGCATAAGTGGGATTGGAAGTCCCGATCATTTGGACTGGTTTTGCAGCTATACTCAGAGTTTATCATTTATTGCAATTGGCCACTACTATTTATATATACACCAAATACACAACAGAAAATCTGCGCAATCTGGTGTGTATTTACCGCTGTGAATTTACTTGAGGAAATGCTGCAGATTTTCCACTGCGGGACACATTCAGCATATCTGACGCATGTAAACATATCCTAAAGGTCCAGGTTCATGCACAGGTACCTGAGCTGATTATCAGCTGTGATAGACTGAATTCCAAGGACAAGGCGATAAGCATGATCATAATAAAGATATAGCATAGAAATCTCGGCGACTGTAGGGTGTGGGTGAGTATTATTTTTATCAGGGTGTACACACATTACAGGCGTATGTGGAATTACACAATTCTCTGAGAGAAAGCAATGCTTGGCACAAGCAGGGGCCTCAGCCTGGAGCCAGACGGCTGTATAAGATTTCATCCTTGTGGATGGATAAATTAGATTAATTATATTTAGAGCTGAATTAATAGATCGTCTATCGTGTAACATAGAAGCCACATGTAAGGGAATGACACATCCTGTGCTCACGTCTTGTGCTGATACCTCTCGACTGGGTTCTTAATAGGCAAATAATTTTACATGCACAAATATAATAACTCATGTACACAGTTATATGTGATTATCCACATGATGAATGCAATTTAAAGGGGTTGTCTCACTACAAGAATTGCTTTCTATGTTAAAGATCTTGTAAAAACAAGTCACTTTGCAATATGTGTCTATTAGCAGTGTCCTACCTATTCCTAGATATCCCTATTGTATGGGCTGCATCAGTTTCTGAGGTTGCTATAGCTACAGACCTGTTGAATCTCTCATGATAGGCTGTCAGCAGTGGTTGCTATAGCTACAGACCTGGCTTCTACTGTAGCCTAGTTGAAGCCAGTAAACACTCCCTGGAATTCAAAGTGAAACCAAGAAAACAGGACTGAGGTAAGATGAATCAATGTAGTGAGATTACCCCTTTAAAGGGGTTTTGCCATGAAGTAAAATTGGCGTGGGAAGTTTGTAAATTAAATAATAAACATTTTCATCATTCATCATTATTAAAAATTCTGCACCGTTTTTGTTTTAGCTGCTCCTTTAGTGATCCATTGTTTACAGCTCATCGCCTGGGGATACGACCACGGCTGAGAGCTTCTAAGTCCTGTTCGCACATGCTCAGACATCACTTCTCCTCTCAGGCAGCTACTAAGTGTTCAAACCCCAGGTACTGTCACTCTACTCCTGTCCTTTGAACTCCTTAGTAATTAGTCAAACAGTGCAAATAAATAAAAAAAAAGAATAAACCTCAATCAGGTCCTTGAAAAAAAACAAAACACAGGATTAGTTGCTGCAGAAATTTGAACTGAGGACCCTTGTGCCTGGAGGCAAGAGTTTTGCCTCTGAGCTACAATGAAGCTACTTACAGTTCTATACATAAACAGACCTTTCTTTGACTACAGAGAGGAAGGGCCTGGTGATGTCATCCTGCTGGGTCACATGATCTGCAATTCAAACAAATCACGCACGCCCCCTTCTGAGCACACAGAACTGAAGAGCTGGATGCAGGAGGTATGAAATGAGATCGTGGCAAAACCCCTTTATGGCTCAGTACTAGTCTATAATTTCCTGATGACTGGATGTTAATGTACATTTCCTATAAAGGTACAGCTTCTTCCTACCATTAGACTGGGGTGTACTTGTAAAATTCACCCTTTTTTCCACAATTGCACATCACAATGCGCACACAAAAAGTGACATTAGGGTCTTATTGATTTATATGGGAATAAGCGCACATCAGGCACCCAGCTGTGTTTGTATGAGCACCTTTTGACACGTTACATGCTGCACAAAAAAAGGCAATGCGGGACTATTAACAGAGCGTAAATGCACCAAGACACATGAAGTACAATGAGGTTCTCTGTACTGGGGAAAATGCATGAAAATAAGTAGCAAAAAATTACCAACAGACACATGAAATAAAGAAAGTTTGCATAAAAATGCTTTAAATAAACATGCTTAGAAGGAGGCATTTTTTTTTCTGTAAATGAAGCGCTTATTTCACTGCAAAAAATATACTGTAGTTTGTGTGAACATAACCTAAAAGGGGTGCTCAGGTCATACAAAAATTAAATTGTGAGTTATTGCTGCCCAATAAAAAAAACCTATACTCAACTTCCTCCTCGTCTTCAATTATTTATACTCTCCCGAACAGCACGCCATTTCTGCAGCTGCTGATTGGCTGCAGAGGTCAGTCCCGCATTCACTGGTATAAATTATGTGATATCTGTATTCCGTAGTTTGCTACAATTCTGGTGACAACAAATATGTAGGGTTTTTGTTATTTTAATACTTTAAAAAAAAAAAAAAATAGAAACATTCTATATTTCTTAAATTTGTGCTGTAGCAGCATTTTCAGTGACCTATAACTTTTTTCTTTTACACCTATGGACCTGAGTGAAGGCTATTTTTTTTAGTTTTTCTTAGTACCCTTTTGAGATACATTCAACTTTTTAATCACTTTTTATCACAATTTTTTGGGAACTTAAAATGACAATTTTTTTTACTTCTACAGCATTCAGTATACAGGATAAATGATGTTATCATTTAAGATAGGATTTTTACAGATACAGCGATATCAATTATGTGTAACTTTATTCTCCTTTTTGATTTGTAAAATGGCAAAAATGGAGAGATTTGAACTTTTAATATTTTTTATTATGGTTTTAAAAAAAAAATATTTATTTATGTTTACACTTATGCAAACAGTTCCCCTATGGCAGTGTTTCTCAGCTCCAGTCCTGAAGGTCCACCAGGTCAGGTTTTCAGGATCTCTCCAGTATTGCACAAGCGATATAATTATTGTTAGTGCATTCTGTGGGAAACCTGTTGGTGGGTCTTGAGAACTGGAGTTGAGAAGTACTGCCCTATGATATTTGATCACTAGAGGACTTGATCGCTTGTACACTTTGGTTTAGCAAGGGGTGTAGGAAGATCTATTAATTCTGATCTACTTACAGCGGGGCTGATCATAGTGAGAAACGGTGGGCATTCATTTAGACGTGATCGTTGCAGCTGCAGCCTGCACCATAGATCATTGCCGACATGATGACATGTCTGTACATCACATGATGTAAGGGGTTAAAATGGGTTGTCCACTTTAATAATTTATTTCAATTTTAGCCAAAGTAAAATAAAATATACTCACCTCTGTTCCAACGCTGCGCCGTCCTCACTCTCCCTGGTCTTCTATTTCTTCCAAATGAGGACATTATGGGCATGTTAACACGATGGATTTTGCCGCGATTTCCGCGGCAAAAACCTCGTCCAAATCGCGGCCATTTTAGTAACATGGTTTCCTATGGGAAACCGCGTTACTGTTTACACTTTGGGGCCGCGGCCTTGCCGCGCGTGTTTGAGAACTCCTGTCAATTCTTGACAGGGAGTTCTCAGCTGGCGGCACGGTTTTCCCCCTGCCTTTTAATTTTCATGGGGGCAAACTCTCACCGCAAGTCACGGCCCAAACCACGCCCCACCCGCACCACAAACCCATGTCGGGAGACACGCGTTTGCGGCGTGGTTAGGATGAGGTTTTGGCCGCGGGAACCACGGCCAAAGCCGCGGCCAAAGCCGCCGTGTGAACGAGGCCCATCACTGCAGCCTCTGACTGGCTGCAGTGGTCACATGTCTCTGCCTGACATCAAGGTTTGGAACGGCGGGTTACTAGCAGCAGGTCTGGGCTGTAACTAACAGCTGTTACCTGTGTTAGAGTAAATATAGCCCTGCTGTCCAGGCCCGAACTGACTCCATTTTGTCTTTATTTCTTTGTTCTTTGTCTCTTTCCCAGTGTATCCTAAAGATGTTTCTTTTATATTGAAAACCTGGCAATGAATTGGTGGTGCCAGGGTTCAAAGGAAACACTCGTGGAAAAGTTCCTGTTCTCATGCGATGTTTTGAAATAAGTGCAGGTGTCCAATTATGATGTCCAATTATAATTGGAGGCTGAACTGGGATAACCCTGATACCATTTGGACACCTACAAAGTAATAAGATGTTTCTCTTTAGTTTGACACATATAAAGGATTTATGTATTTTGTTTGAAGTTTAATTAATCTTGGACACTGCCCAGTAAGAAATATGAATATTAATGTGTTCCAATGATTATTCACGCCCATATTGTATTTCCATTGGTTAGGGTGGGCTTGTCATTTAACCCTTTGATATCATGTAACAATTTGTCTATAAAATAAAGGTCTCGGGGGGCTTTGCTCCCAGAGTGATTTTGAATCTCAACCTGTGACTCTTCATTGCTCTCCCACGGTAGCCAGCTAGTGACACCCAAAGATGTGACCCTTCTTGGAGTAGTAAGTATAATAACTTATTACTCTGACACCTGCTATGTATGAATAGGGCTTAGCAAGTGAGCCCCATTCATCCTACATAGTCTTTATCAATGTTATGCCATAAATCTACAGCAACAGTCTGTAGGGAGTCAATGTAACGTTACTTGTTCTTACATTCAGTTCCTTTTTTCTATATTAGTGATGTGAACGATTTTTATTCCAAGCAGTGTCTAGATGTCATCATTTCATGTGAAGAAAGTACATGTGCCATTGCAGGAGATTTCAACAAAGGTCACACAAACAGGCCTCCTGTTACACACAATGCAGTTGCCATAGTCATTGCCGAATCCCAAGAAACAGGTTCTTTCACCATTTTACCAAAAGTTGAAGACTAAAAGCAACCACTGTTCTGACCCCATTCAGTGTCACACTTGTCATCTTCTCAGGACTATGAAGTTAGCTGTGCCTCAGCTCAGTGAACTTTGATTTCCTCCAACAAAATGGTGCCATGCCTCATTAAGTCTCAAGGAGGAGTTTCTGAATGTTGTTCATCTCAATGACAGAATTGTTGTTGAATGTGTTGGCATTCAAGAAGATTTTTAAAGGGTACTCTTTTTATTTATTATGGAGCACACAACTTAATTATATTGAACCTTGTAATTAAAGGGGTTTTGCCACAAAGTAAAATTGACGTGGGAAGCTTGCAAATTAAATAATAAACATTTTCACAATTCATCATTATTAAAAATTCTGCACCGTTTTTTTTTCTAGCTGCTCCTTTAGTGATACATTGTTTACAGCTCGTCTCCAGGGGATACGACCAGGGCTGAGAACTACTCATTCCCGGTCGCACATCCTCAGACATCACCTCTCCTCTCAGGCAGCTACTGAGTGTTCAAACCCCAGGTGCTGTCACTCTACTCCCGTCCTCTATACTCCTTAGTAATTAGTCAAACAGTGAAAATAAATAAAAAAGAAACCTCAATGAGGTATGTGCATTGATAAAGAGGAGAAAAATCCACAGGTTTGGTTCCTGCAGAGATTTGAACCTAGGACCCTTGTGCTGTGAAGCAAAAACATTACATCTCAGCTACTCACAATGCTTTACATAAACAGACCTTTCTTTGACTACAGAGAGGAAAGGCCTGGTGATGTCATCCTGCAGGGTCACATGATATGCAATTCAAACAAATCACACACGCCCCCTCCTGAGCACACAGAGCTGAAGAGCTAGATGCAGGAGGTAGGAAATGAGATCGTGGCAAAACCCCTTGAAAAATTATTTACCAGTTTTGCTTTGCAAAACCAGACAGAAATCCCTTTACCCCCCTCCTTCCTACTTACCCTGTTTCCCCAAAAATGAGACAGTGTCTTATATTAATTTTTGCTCCTAAAGACGAACTAGGTCTTATTTCCGGGGGATTTCTTATTTTTCCATGAACAAGAATTCACATTTATTGTTGAACCAAAAAAATCATAATTTATTAATATACTGTAGTCCTGTCATCACAAACATCAGCATAACCAACCCAACACTAAAGCAACAGGTAACCTCCTTCACACTATCTCATCAGTGTGCTGTGCCTGCAGTGTATGTAGTGAGAGACTCCGATCACCCTGTACAAGCAGCTATGCAGTCAGCTCCCCCTGCACAGTTGGTATGTTCCACAGCTTCCTGTAGGATCTCTTGACTCAACAAAGTGAAAGTAAAAGCCTTCTCCCTGTGATACTGAGCTAAATCCTCTGGATTGTCAATGACATGTATTTGAGAAGTCTTATAATTTCATCTACTACCACTGTGTGCCTTCTATTTCTAAGTTTGAAAAAAATTGCACTAGGTCTTATTTTCGGGGAATGTCTTATTTTCGGGGAAACACGGTACCATGTGACATCCATTGATCACATGGTTTGCTTCTGCCTCAATGGACATTTTGTCATCAGATAGTGGGTGTGCTTTAAATCCTGGCTCAGCTTAGAAACACTCCCCTGTGGTCGGCGTCAGAGCCATCTTAACAGCATTATGGGCCCTGGGCAGAACCCTGCAGTGGCCCTGCTGAAAAACATGACATCACACTAGTTCATGCCTCTAGCCACCCCCGTATTATCATGTCACTTATGTCTGGACACCGGCAACTTGCAGTCTACAAGACTAGTTGGCAGTGCAGGGAGCCTTTGCCTCCCTTCTCCACCATGGTTTTAACTGTTTGCACATCCTAAAAACACCCAAACAGTTAAATAAGCAAAGCCAAACAAGGGATCCAGGGTATATTTCTTGTATTCCTGGAACAAACATACATCACCAGGGGCCCCTACACTTGTGGCGCCCCCGTGCAACTGCCTAGTGTACCCAATGGAAAAGATAGCCCTGGTCAGCATTACCAGAGCACAGAAAGATCTGGCTGCCTCTAGTGACTCATCAGTCACTAAATAAACAGAGGTGATGACAGGAATGTAATCATTCAAGCACAGAGCTGGAGGTGTTATACACCAATATGGACACATACGGTGATAACTATGTGTAGATAGTGGCTCATGACTGCTAGAAACTAGGTGCCTTCATTATTGTGTACTGTTTTTATGCTTCTGATAGGAGATGTCTTTTTGATAAATTTGCTAAATAGACCTTTTCTCCTGGTCAGAAGACTTGGATTGTTTGATTGACTGAATGTGCATTAGGACCTCTGAAATTATCCAGCAGCAGTAAAAAAAAAAAAAGTCTGCCTAGTGCTCTTTATATAGTATTGGTGCCAGGGTAAAGTGTCATGAGATGCTGCCCTTATATCACTTATATTTAGTAAAAGCATTTCATTTAGTAAAAGTCTTCATTTACCTGTCCCTATATTTTGAAAGCTAATTATTGTAGTGAGAAACCTCTTTAACATGAACCATTGTTTTTCTGGTTTTTAGGTCACACCTATTCACCTTCCAATTTGAAAAACTGATGTTGAATCCAAGATGGAAGCATTTAAGATAGTCACCATATTGGTGTCATGTCCTAACAGGCTTTTCCCTCCCCCAAAACTGATCATCACTTGATGCTCCAAAGTTTCCATGTCATTTATTCACAATGGTGCCATCTGTCCCGAGGAAGATATATCTACAGCAATATGTTTTTCTGGTGTTTTTTACCTTAACCCCTTAAGGACCCGGCGTTTTGTTTTTTTTTTTTGACACGTTCGTTTTTCCCTCCTCGCCTTTCCAGAGCCATAACTTTTTTATTTTTCCACCTACATAGACACATGAGGGCTTTTATCTTGCGGGACAAGATGTACTTTCTAATGGTCATTACAAATTCAAAAAACAGTGGCACATTATGGACTAAGGAAACCGTCAAATGGGACATAGGAAATTTGGAAAAAGCATTACTGCTAACTAGAATACATGAAAAAAATTGAGGTTCTCAGTTCACACTTTTGGCCAAAAATGCTTAAGCCCACCTCCCAATCATCAAGGGGACCTCCCAAATGCAGGTGGGTCCTACGCTATTGTTACCTCTTTGGGTCCTATTCAGACCTGCATACCTTAGGGTGCGAAGATACCTGCTTCAAAGAACACTGCACTGGTTTAAAACCTGGGGAAGTGGGTGGGGTGCAAACACCAAAATGGAGACTACCACTCCTCCCTACATATATATAATCAAAAACAACAATTGGTTTTGCACATGGAAAAACTTTGTTTGAAAAAACAAATGCACACTGGTGTGGCAGCAATTCATATAGACATTACAAATTCAAAAAACAGTGGCACATTATGGACTAAGGAAACCTTCAAATTGGGACATAGGAAATTTGGAAAAAGCATTACTGCTAACTAGAATACATGAAAAAAATTGAGGTTCTCAGTTCACACTTTTGGCCAAAAATGCTTAATGCTTATTCTAGTTAGCAGTAATGCTTTTTCCAAATTTCCTATGTCCCATTTGACGGTTTCCTTAGTCCATAATGTGCCACTGTTTTTTGAATTTGTAATGTCTATATGAATTGCTGCCACACCAGTGTGCATTTGTTTTTTCAAACAAAGTTTTTCCATGTGCAAAACCAATTGTTGTTTTTGATTTTTATATATGTAGGGAGGAGTGGTAGTCTCCATTTTGTGTTTGCACCCCACCCACTTCCCCAGGTTTTAAACCAGTGCAGTGTTCTTTGAAGCAGGTATCTTCGCACCCTAAGGTATGCAGGTCTGAATAGGACCCAATAGAGGTGTAACAATGCGTAGGACCCACCTGCACTTGAGGTCCCCTTGATGATTGGGAGGTGGGCTTAAGCATTTTTGGCCAAAAGTGTGAACTGGAGAACCTCAATTTTTTTCATGTATTCTAGTTAGCAGTAATGCTTTTTCCAAATTTCCTATGTCCCATTTGACGGTTTCCTTAGTCCATAATGTGCCACTGTTTTTTGAATTTGTAATGTCTATATGAAATTTTCTGCCACACCAGTGTGCATTTGTTTTTTCAAACAAAGTTTTTCCATGTGCAAAACCAATTGTTGTTTTTGATTGTACTTTCTAATGGTGTTATTCACTATACTATAGAATATACTGGGAAACCGCAAAAAAATTCCAAGTGGGACAAATTGTGAAAAAAATGTATTTTCGCCATGTTTGTGGGGGTTTTGCTTTTACGGCGTTCAATCTTCGGTCAATACAATGTGTTTTCTGTATTCTACAGGTTGTCACGCATCCGGCAATACCAAACATGTAGGGTTTCCGTTATGTTTTGGTACCGTAAAAAAATTCCAAACTTTTTCTATTTTTGAAATTTGCGCCGTGGCGCCAGTTTGTATGACCAATAACTTTTTTGTACTAACACCTACGGACGTCAGTGAGGGGGCATTTTTTGCGGGCTGAAGTGTACTTTTTATCGCTATGGAATGCATGGAATGCATGCGACTTTTTTGATCACTTTTATTCCATTTTTTAAGTAACGTAAAATGACCAAAAAAACGCAATTTTGGCATTAGGAATTTTTTCTTCTACGGTGTTCAGCGTCCAGGATAAATGATGTTATATTTTTTTAGATCGGACTTTTACTGACGCAGCGATACCAAATATGTGTAACTTTTTTTATTATATTTATTGTTATTTGTAAAATGAGGAAAGGGGGTAGATTTGAACTTTTAATACTTTTTTTTGTACTGTAAAACTTTTTTTTTTTTTTTTACTTTAACATTGAGGCCACCTATGGTGCTTGACCACTATGTGGCGCGATTGTCAATACAGTCTAATGCATTGCATACGCAATGCATTAGACAGTACCAAGATGGCGTTTTCCCCACTTCCTGTCTGCAGACGGAAGTGGGGCAAACCAGGACATGGAAGTGACAGGAGCCTTCCCAAGACTCCCCGCTGCCATGTTCGGGGATCGGATCAGTGCCGATCACCTTCAAGATCGGTGCAGGGCACCGATCTTAATTCATTCAGACGCCGCGGCAATCATTGCCGCGGCATCAGAAGGGTTAAACAGCGCGGGTGGGCAATGCTGCCCGTTCGCGCTGTAACGGCCGGTGTTAGCGGCGATTAGCCGCTAACACCCGACGGCTGTGCGGGGGATTCGTGGAGCGATCCCCCTGCAAAGCCCCTTAGGGACCTTGGGACATACGAGTACGCCCAGGGTCCTTAAGGGGTTAATAAAGATTCATGTTTATATTTTCATTCGTTTTGGTTGTGCGCCAATGTCCTCTTTTCTCTGGTTTGCCTCTACTGTCCACTCACGATACACGTTCACCACGGCAGCACCCATACAAATCAAACTGCAGTTTCAGAAATACCGCCACCTTTGGATAGCAAGCTGATAATAGCAAGAAGTGATATGTGCACAGACAGCCTATAACATACCTTTTTAGATACACAAAACAAGAACAGCAGCACACAAAAATAGAAAAACTTGAAAAAAAATTTGCTGCTTTAAAAAAAAAAAAACAAAAGTTTATGAGGTTTTTTTGTTCACACTTTTGGCAAAATTGTTAACCCACCTTCAACTTTCAACGAAGGGGGGCTTAACAATTTTGCGCAAAAGTGTGAAAAAGAACCTCAAAAATTTTTGTTTTTTTAAAGCAGAAAGTTTTTTACAACGTTTTTCTATTTTTGTGTGCTGCTGTTATTGTTATGTATATCTAGATTACACCGTCAACCAAAACCCCCCCATTTAAAGTTTTTTGGGAGGTGCTAAACCCAAATTTTGTTGTTGTGTATAAATACCTTCTATCACCAAAACCCGACTTGCTTTATGGGGGAGGCCTGCTGTCGAAAACATGAAGTGGGCTTTAAAAATGGATCATTTGTGTGTAAGGGAATCATACTTTTAGCACTTACCTTATAACAGAACTATGAGGTTTTTGCACTTCTAGCAATCACTTGTAACATTGATACGACAAAGGGCACTTACATGTATTATATTTTATATTGTGTAAGGTATATACTTCTAAACCTTGCCCTAGAAGGGAATCTGAATTTTTTAAATTTGGGTTTTTGGACCACAAATAAACCCCGTCACAAAGTGGATGGGGAACTGTCACGGCCCGTGACTTGGGTCGTGAATGAGATGCTATCTTAAGTTTAATAAAAGAAGAATTGAATCCCACGTGGTGTTTCTTAGCACTTGACTCAAAGCAGCAATGTCAAATCAGTATTACTGTGAGAGGGAGACATCCCTTTGATCTATGTGGACCCAGCCCAAAAATTAAATTAGTTTAAATTGGTTTTGCAGGGTTTTCCTGCATTTATTTTTGGGGAATTTTCTTCTGTCTTACTAAAACCCCAAGAGAAAACCTTAGAGAGATCATGTACATTGACATATGGCCGCACATACACCAAACAAGGGTTTTGGGAAAAAAATAAACCCCCATTTTAAACCAAGACAACCATGGGGGTTATTTCAGATCTGTATAAGGCTTTTGTGAGTTCCGTCCCCAAAAAAAAGCAAATTTTTAAAAAGGGAACCTGTCACATAGGTTTCCCCCTTGCTGAGGGCACACAAGTAGTGTCCCAAACCCGCGTTTTTTAGGGCCCGTGTCCCTTTTCGTAAGATGCTGTATTTTTTATTAAATTAATGCTCAAATCTGTAGTTTTCAGCCAAAAAGGTCAGTTTTTTTAAACCCCACCCACCTAGGCTAGCCCCGCCCACCTCAACTGATAAACCTATTATTTTGAATAGGTAAAAAAACATGAGAATAACTGCCAGGTGGGCGGGGGCTGCCCTTTGGGGGGCGGGGCTAACACCTGCTCATAAATAAAGATTTGAGCATTAAATATTCAAACCCAGCTCTTACAGAATAAGGGACACACGCGGGAAACAGAGGTCTGACACTCTTGGCTGTCCCCCAGCAGGGGGGCACAACCTATGTGCAGGTTCCCTTTAAAGGGGTTGTCTCAACAAAAGGATTCTTTTTATGTTAAAATCTTGCGAAAACAAGTTTACTTTGCAATAGGGGTCCATTTAAAAGTGTCCACCAAACAGAGATTTCCCCCTTTTAGGGGTGCTCAGCCCTCGGGCGCTATAGCTACGGGCCTGTTTTTTTTTTCTGATAGGGGTGCCCCACTGGTTTGCTATAGCTACAGGCCGGGTTCTACTGCAGCCTAGTTGGAAAACCGAAACCTGCCCCCCAATTCAAACTTAAACCAAAAAAAAAGAATGGGTAGGATGAATAATGTATTGGACAACCCTTTTTAAGAAAAACACCGGATCCGTTGAAATACCATCTAAAACTGGAAGTAAATCATCCCCATAGGCCTCAGTAGAAAATACACGTAGTTCACACAACACGTATTGTCCATTTTATTTACTATTGAGGTCAATAAGAATGGTTATTCGTGTAAAACGTGTTGAAACACGGTTGGATGTTTTTTTTTTTACACGGATTCGCGTCCAAAACCCCATAGAAGTGAATGGGACTCATTTCCCGACTGTAATTCTGTTGGGTAAAAAAAAAAAAAAAAAAAAGACCAAAATCCACATGAAATACTTGTTGAAAACTGCTACCATACCAACAGTAAAACACAAGTAATTAACTTCATGAAATAACACAATGATCCTGGATTGGTAACCCAACAGCAAAAAATTATTATTGTAAAGTGGTCACAGATCAGTAATAAGATTAGTCTAACGAAGTGTATTATCAGACCAAACTTTCATTAAAACAGAAAAAAAAACTAAGGGCCATGTCCCCACTGCAAAACGGGTTTTGGGTTTTTTTTTTTTTTTTTTTTTTTTGGGGGTTTGTTTTGTATTTTTTTTCAGACCCCTGAAAAAAAACCGGGGGCCCAAAATAGCACAAATTTGCTCTATGGGAAAAAATTTCAGCATCCCCACTGGGGTTTTTTCCCCCCCCCCGGGGGGTTTTTTGCCGCGGGGCCAGCGGGAAAACATTGAAAAAAAGCACATTTCCGTCCGTTTCCGGGGGGGGCGGAATTGTCCGTTTCAATGGGAGGGGGGGGGGCTGTTCCTTGGGTCATTGCGGGGGAAAAAGCCCCCTCCCCCCGGCCGTGAGGACGGGTGCAAAACCGGGCAAATCCCAGCTGGGAAACCGGCCGGTATTTCCCGTGCAGGGGGAAACCCCCCAAGGCCCCCAATTATGCACTCCCCCGGGGGGACGCCCAGCCCCCAAAACTTCATTCTATAGCTATCGAGAAAAGAGCCCAAAAGGGAAAAAAAGAAAGGCTTATGGGTTGGGATTCAGGGAAGATAGAAGGGAAACCCAATCTTTTCCTTCCAAATTTTTCTTTCGAGGAGGGGAGTATTGGAAAGAGATTGTAGCCCGTCATTTCTGAAATAATTAGGGGTTAATTTGAACTGCACTTGTAAATTAGATTTATTGAACTCCCCTGTAAAAGAAAAAAAATCCTTGGGGGCTTGGGTTTTCCTCCAAGTATTGTGCTCCAAAGTTTTTATTAAAAAGATTTGCCCCGTAAAGTTGAAAATGGTCCCCCCAAAATGGGTAATCACTTTTCTAAATATATGTGATTACAAAAAAGTGAAGCCTCGGACACAGATTGCTCAGTCCCCCTTAGTTTCCCCGACAGTTTACATTAGACATGACCGACAGCGGGGGGA
>JAODAL010017834.1:0-76517 GCA_025379985.1 Phyllomedusa bahiana | reverse complement strand
ACCCCGGGCTGCGCCATGCAGGGCGCATGGACCATCCCCCTCGGTGCAGCGCGGACACCATTTCCTCCCATTGCCCGTCACCAGGGTTCAGTTTTGCAGTGGCCCCTGGGAGAAAGCCACACATCGATTTCTTTGTGCTGTTCGGGTGTTCCCCCCCTGTGTGATTTAGTTCTCCGAGGCAAGCCAGGTGTGGGAAAACTGCGTGACACCGCTGTGCCCTACACATGTGGTATGATGGAGCAGTACTTGTGTGAGGCCCCGAGTGGTGGTTGGTGGGGTGGAGGAGGGGGAGGCGGACATTGGCGCAGGAGCCCCCAGTTTGACAACGTGGAGGAGAAAAGCCGGGTTTTCCCCTGCCCAAAGTTTTTGGGTTGTTTTTGCCGGAGGAACCAATTCACCCAGTGGGCCGTAAAGGAATGTACTGGCCCTTGCCCGTTTTTTTTTCTGCGCTGCCGTGCACCTTGGAACAAACCGAAAAAAGCTCAAGGACTGGCCCACTTTCTTTTTTACATTTTTTGAAGTTTTTGGGTACTGCCTTTTTGGAAAAAAAAATTACGGCTTGGGAAATCTCCTCTCGGCTTGGCAAAGCCATTAGTTCTTGAAGGTGCTGGGTCCACCTTTTTTGGAAAAGGGGGGGGACTGCAGTACCAAAAAATTGGGGACAGGGCATGGTCAGCTGTTTGCCACCTTTGGGGTTTTGGTTTTGGACGCATACTGTTGTCTTTTGAATCGCCTCGCGAATGACTGCTGGCGCCAGGTGTAACGAGGGCGGGAGCATCTGGAAGGGAGTGATGTCAAAGAGAAACTGCTACCTTTTGAGAGGTGGTGGGCCTTGACTGGCTCCCAATGGCTTGCGTGCCACTGGTGCTGTGCTGCGGGGGCGGATGGCCACCCACATTGGGCCATGTTTCTCCCAACCCACCGGTTGGTGAGCTGCATGTGTTGACGCAGGGCCGTGGGTCCCAATGTTAGTCCCGGGCCCACGCTTCACTTTTGCCCACAGATTCTACATATCCCCATATTCGGCTCCCCCCGGTGTCTTAGCAAAAAAACTGCCACCCCGCCAAAAGTGCTGTTTTTCCGCCACGCTCCGCACTGAGTGGGACTCTACCGCCGCTCCCCTCGTGAGCCCCTTTTGCCGTATTTTTGGCCCTAGGAAGGGGGGGTTTTTTCCCCGTGGCCGCTTGGGTTTCCCGACCTCACATGTGCTACCCTGCTGACTAAGGGCCACAAAAAACCCACTTGTGGCTGGGCCGCTGCCTGCGCGCAAGCTGACCCCCCCTCTTCTCCTGACGATGATGAAGCCCTTGCTTCCCCGGCTCCAAGTGTGGTCGGCTACTCATCTCAATTTGTGTTTCAGTCACTGCTGCCCTATCCCGGTTTGGTATGCTGAGGCTGACCCTCACAACATGACCTCCAAGCAGTCTCCAGCAATCTATCTTTGCCGTGCCTCTGCAAGAAGCAGGGGATATTGGCCCCATTTATTCGCTAGCAAGTAAGTGCTGACTGCCCTCCTCAAAAATTGTTAATCCTTGCTATATAGTGGTGCTGAGCCCAGACCCACATAGTAGATCTCTGGCTGAGGGAACGGATGGGGACAGAGGCGGGTTGAGGACAGGTGAGGGCCTGCTGACCCGCTCGGGCCATCCAACTAAGGGTTGTGCTTGACGATCCCCACCGCTCTTGGCTGGGGTTGTCAGATGTCATCTGGAGGAGGGGATGACCTTGTCAACCAATCAAGAACCCTTGGGTTGCTAGTCAGCACACCAGGCGCTAAGATGGACACCGGCAGTTGTGGCCTCACCGATTGACCCCTGCTGCGACGTCCCCTTGCTGTGCTGCGACCTGGCCTGCCTCCGAGGAATGGTTAGTGCCTGCCACTCTCAGGTGAAGATCTTGCCACCTCTCTGTCTGACATACTGTTTGTTCTAAAATGTACAGACACTGTTTGATGAAGGAATTCTGTAATTGATAAAATACACACCCTGTCATTTGACTCCAATGAACTCCACTAACAAGCTTGGTACCCTTGGACATAAGACTGCGCTCCACAAATGGCCAGGAAAAATTGACTTGTATGTGCCGTTAAAAACTATGTGTTTTTTACTGAAGGTTAAAAGACACAAACAGGCTTAATTACCTCCGGTATGAATTATGCTACAGAATTTTTCTGTGGCGGTGAAAAGAAAGTTTCCTTTTACTGAGTACAACTACAGAAAAATACTTAGTTAACCCTTGGATGTAAATTGCGCAAAAGAATGAGAGCACAAACTACTAAGCTTTGTAGCGTGTTACAATGGCGTGTTTTTTACGCTACACAACAAGAGAAAAAAATTGTAATTAACCTTCGTTTGAATTATGCTACAGGAAAATAGATTTTTTGGCGATGAAAAGACGGGTTCTTGGAGTCTCCACAGCAGAAAAACAACGCTTAATTAACCTGGATGTAAAATTGTGCAAAGATAGAGCGCCACAAACTACTAGCTTGTAGGTGTTACAATTGGCGTATTTTCTTAGCTTACACAACAAGAGAAAAAATTGTATTAACCTTCGCTTGTGACTTATGGTACAGGAAAATTTGTATTTTTGGCGGTGAAAAGACGGTTTATTGGAGGTCACCCAGCAGAAAAAACACGGCTTAATTAACCCCTGGATGTAAATTTGCGCCACAAGAAATTGAGCAGCCAAATATGAGTGGTATTTGTATTGTAAAAACATTATTTCTTTAAATGAATACAACAGGAACTGCTTAGATCCCCCTTGGATATCATTGTGCTGTGGCAGATGCATTAAAATGTATCTGCAGCAGCAGTGGACGCACACTGGATTCAGATCCTATACCCCAAAAAATCAGAAATAGAACATTAAGAGAAGCGTCTCATGAGACAAGCTGAGAACCCCCAAAAAATCGTTGTATAAAAATGAGTTCTTAGTATTTTTTTTTTCCCCAGCTATCATAAGCAGCCACGGCAGCACCTTCCCTACTCAGCACAGTGAGAGCGGTCATGAGCCCCCACGTCGCGCCAGGACTTATACTAGTGCGGTGACGTCACAGCATCCGCCGATCTCTGATTGGTTCATCTCTGCCATGTAATGTAGGCTATTGCCCTTCTTGCTCCTGAGTGCATTTCCCATGTAACGCCATGTGATCGCAGCCATTTTAATCAATGAAAAGGCACACTTCGTACACCAAAGTCCTCAACTTTGGACTGTCGTTCAGAACGAAGTTTTTCCTGAAGTTCTAAACGAATTCCACTTCATTAGAATCAATTCGCCCATCTCTAATAGTGAATCATAAATATTGTTTTACACAATAAAAGCATTTCTATTTTTTTAAATGCTACAACATAAAAATGTTAAAATTGGGTATTGCCGTAATCGTATCAACCCAAGGAGTAAAACTAACATGTCATGTATTCCAAAATCGTTGATAAAAAACAATCAAAGCGTCATGTGAACCCTTATATAGTACCAATGAAAAAGTCAACTCATCCCGCAAAAACAAGCCCTTAATCAGCTCCATTTTCCATAGAAAAATAAAAAAGTTATGGCTGTCAGACTATGATGACATACATAGATCCAAAAATAAAAAAATCAGCAGCATACAAAAATGGGTAGTGCGAACTATCAATCAAACCACAAGATTTTGACTGACACAGCAGTCTTTAGCCAGTCTTTCTGATGCTGGATAAAGACTGCCATCTCACTTGAAACGTTGCACATTTCTTTTGAGGAATAAAGATGGCTAGATCCTTTGTTCACACTACCCTTTTCGGATGCTGCTTCGTTTTCTATTTTTGGATGTATGTACTGCCCCATGGATCAGGGGTTTGAAGCATTACACCCTACTTCCTTTTTTGAGTTTTTAGTACGTGTGCTGTTTTTTTAATTTTTGTTGTATAACAAAAACCAATTTTTTAAAACACATTTCTATTATGTAAAAGTATAAAAAACTATTTAAACTTGATAATTTTACAATTGTGTCGACCCGACTAATAAAGTTATCATGTCATTTATAAGAAAGAAAAATCTGAAAAATTTAGCCCAAAAAAAACAATGGCGGAATTGCCTTTTTTTTCCATTTTTATATCCCAATGCTAAAAGACCTTTGAAAAACCTGTGGACCCAAAATGTTCAGTATACCCTGGATGAATTCCCTGAAGGGTTTTGTTCCAAATAAATTTGATTCGGGGAGGTTTAACTTTTTAGTACTTTCGCTTTGAAAGTGAAATGGACCCCCCAAAATTGCTTTCCCAAAAAACCAAATAGTGCCCCTCCCTTGTAGGGCCCCCCATGCGCCTGCAGAAGTTTACCCCAATTATAATTATTGCGATTTGGGAAAAATTGGGTAACAAATATCGGGGTTCTTTTTTTTCCAGGATTCTTTGTGAAAATGAAACGTTTTTAGCTAAAATTGCATTTTCATATTCCACCAAAAGCAAAGAAATCTGTGAAACACCTGTGGGGTCAATATACTCACTAAACCCCTGGATATATTCCTTAAGGGGTTTAGATTCCCAAATGAGGTCTATTTTGTTGACAGACCAACTGAGCCATAGACTTTAATGGGAACATCCTTTTTATTTAGTAAGAGGCGAGTTAGACGATTACTTTTTTAGTGGAGTTTTTTTCTCATCTGCCACCTTAAAATGCCCCCCTCTTTCTTTTTGACCTGTATGGTAAAACATGAGGGATTGCTGGGGGACATTTTTGTCTGTGTCCTTTTAACTATATTTTGTTACATGTGATATTTTCTGTGTATGAAAATTGTAATGCTTTGTTGACGTTTTTTATAACAAAAAAATCTTTTTAAACAGTTAAACTCCTTGAAAGAAAGGATATTGTAAATTTTTTTAATCTAAAAAAAACAAACATGTGCAACAGAGATAATGATTTATTTAAATCAATGACTCTTCATATTGGAAATCAGTGCTAGAAAATTATTTTAAAATATCGTTCTGTTGTTTTTTCAGAGCAGGAATTGTCTGTGGTGGTGTCAATCCCAAGATGCTCTGCACTACCTCATATAATTACAAATTTTATTTATTTCCCAGTGATTTTATTTTCCAAAATATCCTTTGTCTGTCATAATATCACAATCAACACAGGGATACTGCAGAAGAAAAAAAAAAAGGGATTAAAAAAATGCTTTGATCATTTTTTGCACAGATTTACTTCATTTCAACCTAGCTCTCACTGATACTCTGAAACAGAGTTTACACTGCTCTATATCACTTGGGCTGTCTTGTTCTTACACTCATTTAAAATGCTGTAAAGGAAACAAACTTCAGTAACATATTTGATTCCAGCAAGAAGAAAAGTCGTTTCCCGGCTTATCCTTTTTTAGGTGTCATTCTCCCAATCTCTTTCCACTCAAAGCCAATGATTTTCACATTGTGCTATTAAAAAATAATTCTCAAGCTTTACATCCTTAGATGAGTTATTGATCTGAAAGATTTCTAAAGTTTTTCATGAGTGAGAATTGGGGTGTTAAAAGCAAGAAAAAAAAAAAAAATTTTATATTATATACACAAAACAAATGTTATATATATGTAGGTTAGGTCCATAAATTTTGGAAAACAAAATTTTTTAATTTTGATTCTGTACATAGCCACAATGAATTTTGAACAAAGGAATTTGGATGCAATTGAAGTTCAATCTTTCAGCTTTAAAGGGAACCTGTCACATAGATTATGCCGCCCTTGCTGAGGAGAAATCACAGCAAAATTATATCCCAATTAAGATATACCTTTTAATAGATATGCATTAAAATCCCATTAAATACCCCACACAAACAAGAACAAAAACAAAAAAACTAGAACAGGTAAACATACCAGAGGGTATAAAGGCATACAAGATAATGCAAATAGCCTCACAATAGAAAATTTATATTTAAAAACAATGACTAATAGAAAAAAATAAAATCCCCATAAGGTAACTAAAAAGTGGAGACATCGCCCCCCAAAAAAAGCGGTCCACGATCTAAGCCCTCAGGTACGCCCCTTCCTAGAAAAGAAAAAAAAACTAAAACCACATCACAATTCAACAGACCCGACGCATTTCCCCCCTTTTGTCCCCTGAGGAACCCTAAATAATAAACGCATCGGGTCTGTTGTATTGTGATGTGGTTTAGTAGGTACGCCCTATCCTAGAATAGAAATAAAATACTAAACCACATCACAATACAACAGACCCGATGCGTTTATTATTTAGGGTTCCTCAGGGGACAAAAGGGGGGAAATGCGTCGGGTCTGTTGAATTGTGATGTGGTTTAGTATTTTATTTCTATTCTATGGGGGGAGGCGTACCTGGGGCTTAGACTTTGGAGCCGCCTTTTCGGGGCGATGTCCCCACTTTTTTAAAATTTACCTTTGGGGCTTTTGGTTTTTTCTTTTTAGTCTTTTGTTCTTAAAGAAATAAACCCTTTTGTGAGGCTTTTTTGTTTTAAACTTGTTTTGCCTTTATACCCTCGGGTTAGTTTTGTTCTAGGTTTTTTTTGTTTTTGTTTTTGTTTGTGGGGGTAATTAATGGGATTTTAATGCATATTTTTAAAAGGAAAATTTTTTTTTTGGGGGAAAAAATTTTGCGGGTGTTTTCTTTTGGAAAAAACCCAAATTATAATTGTATTTGCATTGTGGTGTCCCCTTTGGGGGACAGCCCCAGCTAGGGGACAGACTTTGCTTTTTCCAGCGTTTGTTTTCCCCTTATTCTGAAAGATGCTTTTGTTTTAGAGCTTTAATGCTAAAAATCAAAAAAATTTCATGATGGGTTAAACCCCACCCCCAAAGGCTACCCTGGCCCTGACATTATTCAAATATTTCTCCCTTTTAAATAATGGGTTTTTAAATCAGTTAAAGGTTGGGGGGACTAGCCTCGGGTGGGGGGGGTTTAAAAAAAAATGATTTTTTGAATGCTCTTTTTGAAGGGACCCCTTCGGGCTGAAAAACTGCAGATTTGAGCTTTAAAATACACAAAAAACTACAACACCCTTACAAAATTAAGGGGCACGGGCGGGAAAAACAGCGGGCCCTGCCCTTAGTTTGTGTTTGCCCCCTCAAAAGGGGGACATAATCTATGTGACAGGTTCTCTTTAATTCAGTAGGTTGAACAAAATGATTGCATAAAAATGTGAGGGGTAAAACCCGTTTACTTACTTTTCCTTTTGTTTTTGGTAGAATTCCCCTAAAAACTGAAATAAACTTGGATAAAAATTTTTTGGGATATCCTTTCAAAAAGTTTTCCAAAATATTGGTAGGAATTTTGGGGCCCAATTCCTCCTGACAAACTGGTGTAATTTGACCCAAAGTTTTTAGGTCCCCCTTGTTTTCCCCCTCCTTTTTCCCAGCTTTTATCCCCTAAATTTTCAATGGGAAAATTGAGATCAGGGCTTTGTGGGGGCCAATAAAAAAAATTTTTTGGATTTGGTTATAAAAAACCCCCTTCCCCCAAACTTTGGGCTTTTTGGAACGCCCTACCCGGGAAGTACTTCCCGAAATGGACGTACCCCAATACCCCCGGCAAACGCCCCGGGCTTCCCGGGCCCACCCCCACGCCGATCGAAACATGGGCCCCAGGGGTTAAATTACGGTGGCCGCATGCCGTATCCCCCAGGGCCCGGGAAGGTGAGCCCCCGGGCCGGGGGGTGTTTAACGCTTTTTACCCCCCAGCCTGTCAGGGCCCTGCGAAAATTTAAAGGGCCCCCGGCGGTTTCCCCGCACTGTAGTGGGGGCACCAACCCCCTTTCTTTTGATCCCAGGAAGTGAACGGCACCCCCGGGGGTAAATCTTGACGTTCCCATGCCCGCAATGCATTGGGGGCTTTGGGACAGGCGTTGTCATGGCGCCCAGTAAAACCAGTACAAAATACTGTGCACTGGTCTGCCTTTCAAAAACCCAATCTGATAAATTTGCGTTAGAAAAAAAAGGGGAAAAAAAGAAAAAAAATAATGTCAAAAGTGAAAAAAAAAAAAAAACAAAAAACACAAAAAATAAAACAAAAACACGTACAGCCCCCTTTTTTTCCCCCCTTTAAAAAAACCCAACCCCCCAAAAAAAAAGATAAAAAATAAATAAAGAACCCATTTTTTTAGTATCGCCGGGTGCGTAATAAAACCCCCCCAAAAAAATTTCGTCATTTTAAATTTTAACCCGTACGGGGGAAACCCCTTTAAAAAAACAAAAAACAGCCCAAAAAAGCGTTTTTTTGTACATCCTGCATTACATAAAATGGAATAAAAAGCGATCAAAAACTCATATAAATGCCAAAATTGAAAACAATTAAAATTCAGTTCACCCCAAAAAAAAAAATTTCCCTTACACTTTTCCCGTATATTTGGGAAAAAAAAAAAAAGTTTTTAGCATCAGAAAACAGCGATGAAAAAAAAATTTTTTAAACACAATTTAAAAACACTTTTTTTTTTTTTTTAAAATGTTCAAAAATTTAAAAAACATATAAATAGGGTATCCCCCATAATCGACCCAGAGAGTAAAGCTAACTGGTCATGGATTCTGCCCCGGATGAGCCCCTGTTTAAAAAAAAAAATAAAAAACACCCACTAGGTTGCCCGTAATTTTTTTTCCCCTGGGTTCCCAAAAAATTTGGGTTTAAAAAATGAACAAAAAATCTTTTCCCCCAAAAAATTTAAAACCCAAAAAAAAACGTCAACCCTTCCCACAAAAAAAAAACCCCCAAACACTCCCTAAACAGAAAAAAAAAAAGTTATGGCTCCTTTAACTATGGCGATGCAAAAAAGTTTTTTTCCTTTTTGAAAAAAAGGGTTTTATTTTATAAAGGGAAAACCCTTAAAAAAAAAAAAAAATAAAAAAAAACAAATTTTGGGGGGCGTAAAACGTATCGACCTGCTGAGTTTAAAAAATAGCATGCCCGTTATACTGCACCCGGGGACCGCTTTTTAAAAAAAAAAAATAAAAAAACCCTACCCCGGAAAAGCTGTTTTTGTTCAAAATGCTCAAAAACCCTAAAAAAAAAAGTGAAAAAAGCGGCAAAAGCCCCCCCAAATGGTAAAAATTAAAAACGTTTTAATCATTTCCCCCAAAAA
The DNA here is from genome assembly GCA_025379985.1 of Phyllomedusa bahiana. Lineage (NCBI taxonomy): Eukaryota > Metazoa > Chordata > Amphibia > Anura > Hylidae > Phyllomedusa > Phyllomedusa bahiana. Next base: position 67,459 of record JAODAL010017834.1, on the reverse strand, counting down.
ACAAACCCCCAGAATCAGCCCCCGTATACAGAAAACTTTAAAACTTTAAAGGGTACAGAAAAAGAACAACATAAAAACGCAAATTTTTTTAGACCAAATTTTTATTGTTTAAAAGAATAAAACCTAAAAAAATAAATAAAATCTATACCATTGCAATTATACCCCCCATTGTAAAAGATATGCTGGTTTATTTATACGCTCGGGGAACGCTATAAAAATTTAAAACCCAAAAAAACAATTTGGGGAACTGCGTTTTTCCCCCATTTTCATAGCCCCAAAGCAAAAAAAAAAAACTTTTTTAACACCTGTGCACCCCAAAAAAATGCAATACACCCCTTTGATGAAATCCATGAGGGGTTTTTTGAATCCAAAATTTGGGGTTTACCTTTTGGAAGGTTTTTTTAAACTGTTCTGGTACTTTAGGGGGGTTTGCAAATGCGACATGGCCCCCCCAAAATCTGGTTCCCAAAAGCCAAAAAAGGCTCCCCCCCCTTTTTAAAGCAATGTCATGCGCCCAAAAAAAACCCGATTTTCACCCCCCAAGTAGGGTATTGCCGGAAAATTTGGAAGAAATTGCATAAAAAAGGTTTTGGGTGCTTTTTTACCCAAGGAAAACCTTTTAAAAATTAAACATTTTCCGCTAAAAAAAAATTTCAGATTATTTGGGAAATTTTTTTTTTTTTTTTTTATTTTTCACAGCCCCAAAAGCAAAATTTTTTTGTTGGGCAAACCTGTGGGGCGATATGCCAAATACACCCCTGTTTTTAAAAACCCTTTAAGGGGGGTTAGTTTCCAAAAATGGGGGGATTTTTTTGGGGGGTTTTTTTTAAGTTTAAGCACCTTAAGGGGGTCCGCCAAAAACCCGAAATGGCCCTTAGATAAAATGGTAAAAGAAAAATTTAGGGCCCCAGGGGGCCAGTAGGGCTCCTCCTATTCTGGGGCTGTTTGGGTTTAGCCCAAAAAAATGCCTGGGCCCCCATATGGGATTTTCTCCAAAAAAGGCAGAATCTGGGTAAACAATTTTTAAGTTTTTTTCCCCGATCAAAATTTACCGTATTCTTTTGAACAATGTATAAAAATTGAAAACTGCAAAAAAAATGAAATTTTTAAATTTCACCTTCCCTTTTTCTTTAAAATTCCCCCGTGAAACACCTAATGGGGTTTAAAAAAATTTTCCCAAATGCGGTTTTGAAAACTTTAAGGGGGGTGTAGTTTCTTAGATGAGGTAATTTATTGGGGTTTTCAAAAAATTTCAGGTCAATCAAAGTCAAAGTTAGAACTGGGGCTGGGCCCTAAAAAATGTTATTGCAAAAATTTTTTTGAAAATTTGGAAAAAAATTTCTAAATAAAATTTTTAAACCCCCTAATGTTTGTAAAAAAAAAAAAACATTTAAAAAAAATGATGCCAAAAAAAACAGCAGACCCTATGGTTTGATGAAAATTTTTAAACGATTTTGAAGTGGGAAAATATCCTGTCTTAAAATGAGAAAATTTTTTTTAAGTTTAAAAAATTTGGGAAATTTTTAAAATTTTTAAAAGATTTTTTTATATTTTTCACAAATTTAAAAAGCATTTTTTTGGGCCCCAAAAATTTTTTACAAAAATTTTAAAAAACAAAGTGTCCCAAAAAAACCAAACTCTTTAATCACATGGGTAGGTTTAAAATGTCAAAAAGTTATTTCCCATAAAGTGAACAAGACAGATTTCAAAAATGGGGGTTCCTTTTTAGAGAGGGCCCAAAAAGGGGTCTGGCGGTTTAAAGGGGGTTTAAAGGGTTTCTCCCAAAATGTTTATAGGCTGCATGAAAAATAAATCTGTCAATTCCCCTTTTTCAGGGGCTGACTGAAAAAATTTTCATAACTCCCTTTGGGGTAAACCAGCCCTGTTATTTCAGTTTCTAATTAGATCAGATTAGTCAGAAACCCTTTTGAAAAAATATAAAAGGACTTTTTTTTCTGACCCTCAAAAAAAAAAGCCCCCAATTACAGTGCTGTTTTAAATTGAGAAAAATTTAAGCTTTTTTACTGTTTCCCGCAGCACAGAGGCTTTCGGGGTAAACCTTTTGGAAAGACTTAAACCCATTGCTATCACATAGAACAAACAGCGGGGGGGGAGAATTGTTTACAGGTCTGTTACTGAGGGAACTAAATAGCCAGGGAGGTCATAAATTCATTTTGTATCTCCTTAAGGAAAACAGAGAAAAAAGCAATATATTTGGAAAATGTTTTTATTTTGGTTCCCAAACAATTTAAACTATTCTTTGTAGGAGACAACCTTTTAAGCCATTTTTGAAACCAGAAGTTTCCCAAAGACATAACTCATATGGGCGGCCCCCAAATTTTTAAAGGGATGTAATCATAGTGTATGTAAACTTTTGATTTTGCAAAAGTAATAAAAATGCTTAAAAAAATTCTCTCATTATTAAAGCATTTGGCAAATAAAAATAATTTTGGTTCCTAATTGCCCTAAAAACGGGTAAGGTTTATTTTTTTTCAGTGTTATTTGAGAAAAACTTGCATTTTGTTTTTTTATGAAGGTACTAAATTTTGGTTTCACGTTTGGTAGGTTTGCTAGAGTAGAGAGAGGTAGGCAATAACCTGGGGAAGATTATTTAAACATACAGGAAATTAAACAAAATCAGAACAGCAAAGTATTTGGTAATGATCTTTGTTAAGCTTTGCCTACATGTTTAAAGCTAATCAATGTGATCAATGTGATGGGAATACTCCTTTGCTCCCTTAATAACCAATGACAGCATCCTAATTCCTGCATCTATAATGTTGCACACCGATTCTTTTGCCAGAAAAGTTGGTGGGAAAAATGCCCAGAAGAGTGGATTTTTCTCATGTGACTGTATGATCCAAGAAGTCTCTCCTCCCTGGACAATTGGAATGCTCACTCTCCTGGTAATGTAATTTGAGGTATCCTTCACATAAACAGGTTTTATTTACTAGGCAGTTGTGTGTAGAATTACGAACAGTTTGATGTATGCAGCTGAAACTGCACAGGCCCTGAGTGGTCTTCTGTTTCTTTCTTAGTAACTCAGTAAACCGCAACTCTGTGTGGGAAGGGAGGTAGTGTTTATGCTGGAAAGGTTGAGCTTGAAAGGAATAGTTATCTGCCCAACTGTTCATAAAGACATAAAGGCTTGTGCAGTGAAAAGTTGCGCTAAGCTCCCACCCATGCATGTTCTCTTCATGGCCGCTAGCCGAAGCCCATCTGTAACTTTAAGATGCATTGCTGGATCTTCTAAGTGACCCGTCGAAGCAGCACTAGCATCCATTTGTTAGGCAAACCCTCCTCATTCCTTAATAGTGCTGCTCAGCACCAATAAAAATAAGCAAATTAAAATAAAAATGAATTCTTCCCATTCCCATACTAATCAGATAAATGCTCTGTCTGCTGTGTGGTATAGGAGGTGTGATGAGGTGACATTATCACACTGCCTTGTTTAGGTACTAAACTCTTCAGTTGTTTCCAATGTCTTGTGTGCTACAGGATTGTGGGCCTGTGGCCCACAAGGGCAAGTCGTAGAGCAAAGGGCCAAGTGCTTCATTATAGTTTTCAACTGCATGCATGTCCTCAGCAGACCATTTGAGACTGTGGGACAGCACCTGAAATCTAGAACTATCCCACTGGATCTAGGACAGTTGGGACATCTAAATGACTTCTTTTAAAAATAGACAGCATAGCGGTTGTGTGCACTAGTGTCATACTGTAAAAATAAAGCAGGTTTATTCTAAAGACCATGAACTACAAAGAAGGTAAAACTACTTGAGCCTCTGACTTCGCTCACACATGTGACTGATGACATGAAGATAGGACAATAGAACAATAAACTGTACTGGATGGATGCCTGTCGTTTTTCAGCCTTACTTACTGTATGTAACTATGTAACATGACAGTCAGCTAGGATTTATTATGTACAATATCTAGGTTGTGTGCATATCCTGACTCCTCTTCCCCTGTCTCCTCTACTCCAGGACTTCAGAGCACTCTCAAAACACAGAGAGAAAGAAACTGGCGAACTGGACTTGTGGACCCTCCAGGTTTGGTGAGAAGTCACAACTGCAACCAATGCAATCCCTATGGTTACATCACTACATTAAGGATAAGAAATATACTGTAGAGAAGAACCGAAGGAGCCCTGACTATTTGTCTGTAAAGGGCATTAATACTTCTGATGGCAACCCTGCTTGACTGACTTAGGGTACATGCCATTTATAGCATTACTATCTATACTGGACACTTTCATTACTTTGTGCATGTTCATTGAATTTCATGACTGATAATCAAAAAATATTCCATAGAATTTAAGTTATAAATAGCTTGTATAATTATAATATTGAATGAGCTTCTGTTCTGCAGCTTTTCTTAGAAATCCTCAGTCAAAGAAAACTTATACATAATTTGAAAACTTAGTGATTCATAATATATCACTGCAGCATATTACTCACTTGTCAGTAGATGTCAATGCTATTTTCAGTTAGCTGCAATGTCAAATTCCTACACAGGATTTGTGCAAAGCAAATCTGAAAAGCTGAACTTGAAGCCATGAGGAGGATCTAATTTAAGCTAAGTTTACACTTGGGGTTACACTACAGTTTTTCCACTACTGTCCTTTGTAGTAGAAGAACCACAGCATCCAGATGTTTACAAGAATTTGAACAGGATTTATTACAATTTGTAAAAATCTCACATGCTAGACTTTAACCCTTTACTGCAGGAGTTTTGGCCTTTCTGACAGAGCCCCATTTTTTAAATCTGACATGTGTCACTTTATGTGAGAATAACTTTTTGACACTTATCTATCCATATGATTCATAGACTGTTTTTTCGTGACACATTGGGCGACATGTATGAAACGGCTTTGGTCTAAAACTCACTTTTTTCCCCATAGAAAATTATGGGGAAAAAAAATTAGTTTTAGACCAAAACCGTTTCATACATGTGGCCCATTGTGCTTTAAGATAGAAAGAAATTTTGGTTCCAAAAAGTCCTTGTTTATTTGTGAAAAATATCAAAGTATCGTGAAAAATTAGAAAAATTTACCATTTTCAAACTTCAAAAATTTCTGTGTGTAAGAAAGATAGTTATTCCACTCAAAATAGTTATAAACTAGCATCTACCATATGTTTACTGTAGGTTGGCATCATTTTTTTAAATGTCTTTTTTTACGGCATTAAGGGGCTTAGAAATTTAGTAGTAATTTTCGAATTTTTAAGAAAATTTGCAATATACATTTTTTTAGGGACCAATACAGCTCTGACGTGACTTTGATTGGCCTGTATGTTAGTTACCCCCCATTAAGGACTCCCTCTAAGAAACTACACCCAGTAAATTATTCAAAACAGCATTTAGGAAGTTTATTAACCCATTGGGTGTTTCACAGGAATTAAAGCAAAGTGGAGGTGCAATTTCAAAATTTCACTTTATTTTGCAGATTTTACATTTTTATCCATTATTCACAAGAACATGGTAGATGTGATCAGGGAATTACAACTTAATATTGATTCCCCAGATTCTGCCATTTTCAGAGATATCCCATATGTGGCCCTAGTGCGCTATTTGGCTCAACCACTAGCCTCAGAATAGGAGGAGCACCTACTGGACTTTGGGGTCTCATGTTAATTACAATTTTATTTCGGCGCCATTTCAGGTCTGCGGACACCCTAAGGTGCTAAAACTTAATAAACACCCCTGACAAGACCCCATATTGGAAACTACAACCCTTAATGAATATATCCAGGGGTGTAGTGAGTATATCAACCCCCACAGGCGTTTCACAATTTTTTTTAAGGGTTAGGCTGCGAAAATGATAAAATCTGCAATTTTAGCTGAAAATGTTTAATTTTTACAAGGAATCCTAGAAAAAAAGCCCCCCCCAAATTTTGTTACGCAATTTCTTTCAAGTTCGGCACTACCCCTTGAGGTGAAAAACGCTTTTTGGGCACACGGAGGGGTAAAAGGGGGGAGCGCTTTTTGGTTTTTGGGAATGCAGATATTGGGGGGGCCATGTGCTTTTCAAACCCCACAGTACCGAACGGGGGAAACCTTCCAGAAATCATCCTCTTGGGTTTAAACCCCCTTCAGGATGTCATCAAGGTGTTTTTTTCTTTTGGGCGACAGGTTTTCCCCATGTTTTTTTTTAGCATTGGGCCATGAAAATGGTGGGGAAAAAATGCAATTCCTTTACTTTGTGGGTCGGTACAATTGCAGTGATATACATTTTATATAGTTTTTTATGTTTTATTACTTTTACACAATAGAAATAGGTCTATAAAACATGTGTTTTTATGTTGTCCTATTCTGACAGCCATAATTTTTTTATTTTTCTGTATCGGAGTGTTTATGGCCTTTTTTTTGTGGGAGGGTTTTTGAGTTTTTATTAGTACCATTAGGGGTGATAGATGTTTTGATCATTTTTATTAAGGTTTTTGTCAGGCATTTTGAACAAAATACAGCTTCCCCTGGTAGTGTTTTTTATTTTAATTTTTACAGAGGTCCCCGTACTTTAAAGGGGCATGTAGTTTTAACCAGCGGGCGATATGTTTAAAATTTTTACTCTTTTGTATTTTTTATGTTTTACTGCTTTTACACAATAAAAAACATTATTAAAAAAGGAAACAGTTTTTGCATTGCTTTAGTCTGAGACCCAAAATTTTTTTTTATTTTTCTGTTACCAACTGAGTTTTTTGACTTTTTTGGGGCGATTGGCGTTTAAAAAGGGGAAAAAGGGGCGATGTATTGTTTTTTATTTTTTTTTTTTGTTTTTTGTTTTTTTTTTTTAATTTTTCTGTTTACTTTTTAAAATTTTTTCATTTTCCCCAGAGGGGATTTGTAACCAAATTTTCAGATTCTGTTAAAATAGACCAGTAACGCTTTGCTGCTGTGTCGGTCGCCGGGTGACCATCAATACCATCCCCACAATGATTGTGGGCATGGTGACATCCCATTTAGCCCGGTGTTTCAGAAAGCGCTCGGGGTGTCAGGGAAGGGACCAGTGGTGGCATCTCCCCCTCCCCGCTGCCTAAACACCCCCCCCATTATTTTTCGCAACCATTTGTTCGCGATAATGAAAGATAATACCCCCGGGTGGGTCTTCCCGGCGTGGGTGATGCGGATGGGGCGCGGTAATAAAGTACTTCCCCCGGGGGATATGGACGTCCCAAAGTCGGGAAGGGGTTAAAGGAAATGTATCACTGATATTTCTCTTAAATATTTTAAAACCGAGCACTAATACAGATTTTTCTTTTCTAATACGTTTTTATTTTCTGTTTGGAAAAATCTGTATTATTTCTTCTGTATTATTTTTTCTTATTTCAGCCATTTTCCTTAAAGGGGTTGTTCACACATTGATTATCTTTTCCTCTCGTGTTTTTTTGGTTTCACTTTTAATTCGGGGGGTTTTTCTGGCTTTATAGGCGCATTAGAAATCAGGGCGTACTATGCAAAAACCCGTGTGGCAGCCTTCATGAGGATGGAACAGGTTTGTAGCTTAGCGACCTGAGGGTGATGCAGCCCATTAAGGGGGATATCTCGGAAAGGTAGGACACTGTTAATGGACATTATTGCAAAGTGACCGTTTTTTGCAAATCTTTTAAAAAAAAAGCATCCTTGTATGAGACAACCCTTTAATTGCTGTTAACAGTTTTTAAAGGTATCCTTTACAGTAGCCTCATGTATCATTGATTTCTGTTGAAGACTGTAATAAGCATGTTCTGTGACCTGTGCAGAGATCACAGTGCAGGGAGGGGAAAGAAGGCAGTTGTGACCATCTTTAAATGTGAATTGCAGATCCTGTGTTACCTACAAATAAGGTGACACCTTCCATTGTACTCCTATCTGTGATGAGCATGGGATGAGTGCTGAATTATTATTTTTTTTACAGAATAGGAAGTGTTCGCCTATTATAAGACATGGTGATCAGAGTGAAAATGGCATGATTTCACTCTGGCCACATAGTAAAATCATGCAGAAAGTAACAACATTCTTTAACCCCTTTTCAACATTTGACATACTGTTATGTCACAATGCCAGTAAGGTATGGAACGGGTTCACAAAGTGAGTCCGCTCCAAACACAGAGGGTGCCAACTGATTATTGCAGCTGACATCCGCCGCTAACACCAGGGAATGGAGCTAGCTCTGATCTCTGCTGTATAACCCTTTACACCACGGCATCTAAATGAATGAGGAACAGTGCACAGCCCAAGATCACAGGGTGCCAATCGTTATCATAGCAGCTGAAAGCCCAATGAAGGCTTTCATAGCCACCATGTAATTCCTAAGGCAGGAAGTAATAGAACAGTCATCTTAGTACACTCTTCTGCATTTTGCGTATAATGCAAAACGGGGTAGTACTCTAGGGGAACTGAATGTTAAAATGACATTTTTTTTTTAAAGTATAAAAAATAATAACAAATATTAAAAGTTCAAATTACCCTCCCTATTGCCAACTTACAAATAACAGAATAAAAATATAAAAAAGTTACACATAATAGGTACCAATGTGTCCATAAAAATCTGATATATTAAAATATAACATAATTTATTCAGTATTCTGAACACCATGTAAGAAAAAAATTTTAAATGCCAAAATTGAGGTTTTTTGGTCATTTCACGTTCTCTAAAAATTGCAATAAAAAATAATTAAAAACTTGCATGTATCCCAAGAGTGTACCAATAAAAATTATACTTCAGCCCTCAAAAATGCGCCCTCACTCAGGTTCATAGATGGAAAAACAAAAAAAGTTATTAGTCGCAGAAAATGGCGCTGAAGAACAAAGTTGAGAGATAAAGAATGTTTTTTTTTTTAACTAAAATATAAGAAAAAATCATACATATTTGGTATCACTGGAATCGTCTTGACCTACAGCATACAGATCATCCTGATGACACACAGCCTTTAACATCAACACTGTACCCAGTGGCTTAACTTGAAGCTTCTGGGCCCTAGTGCAAATAGTGAAATGGGGCCCCTTAGTTACCATGTGCCATCGACAATGCTGTAACAGAAGGTCTTTTGGGGCCCCCTTAGACAGCAGGACCCAATAGCAACTACTACCTCTGCACCCCCTATAGCTACGCCCCTGACTTTACCCTATTTTTTGCAGTTGTTTGTTTCTATTAGCTTATCTAAAAACTGCATGTTAAAACCATGAAGCATTTTTAATGAAAAATGCATCTGCATTTGCTTTTGAATTGTGCTTCAACCAAAGAAACTGAACAAAAATAAAAACTAGTGAAACTGGCCTGAACAAAAATGTTAATGTTAAACTAAGGTTTGTTCTGTAATTAGCATCACAGATGTCTTTAAATACCTGTGCTGTTTGGTATTATGTTATGTACCACACAGAACATGGACTAAAGGAGGCTAAGGAGAGAGTAATCTCAGGAGATTATAAAGAAAATTATACACAAACAGATTAAAGGTAAGGGCTATAAGACCATCTCCGATGTTTCTGTTACTACACTTGCACATAGTATTAAAAAGTTTAAGGTCTATTGGACTGTACCCTACCTCCCTGAACGTGGCCACAAGAGGAAAAATGATGACAAATTGAAGAGACAAATGGTAACCAAAAAACCCAGAACAACTTTCAAAGAAATTGGAAGTGAAATTCAAGGTCAAGGTATGTCAGTGTCAGATTACATTATCCATCGCTGTCTTTGCCAAAGTATTCTTAATGGAAGACAGCCGAGGAGAAAACCACTAAAAAAATGGGGAGAAAATCACAAAAAAGCAAAACTAAATTTACCAAAACGCATATTGACAAGCCATAAAGCTTCTGGGAAAATGTCCTTTGGACAGTTGAAATTAAACTGGAGCTTTTTGACAAGTCACATCGGCTCTATGTTCACAGACACGAAAATGAAGCATACAAAGCAAATAACATTATACCTACTATGGAACAGGCTTGGTTAAAATAATAAAGGTTAACATTTATTTGCTCCTTTTACTAATTAAATAATAATTTCCATTTGCTATGTGAACACTGCCAGTAAACAGGCCTGCTTTTTTACGATTTATCTGTTCACTCCTTGTGGGTTGCTGAATGACTAAAGTTGGATGGCTGGTTCACATTTGACTCAACAGCTAAGTTTCAGAAGTTTTTGCTCGTAGAGAAGGCAGAGCATGTTTATTACTGTCCCTGCCTTCATTATTGCTGTATACAGTAACTTAGTAAGCACTGTTTGTACAGTTCAGGAAATACAGTTGTACTCAAAAGTTTACATACTCCGGCAGAATTTTTGCTTTCTTGGCCTTTTTTCAGAGAATATGAATGATAACACAAAAACTTTTTTCCCACTCATGGTTAGTAGTTGGGTGAAGCCATTTATTGTCAAACTACTGTGTTTTCTCTTTTTAAATCATAATGACAAGTTTTTGTGTTATCATTCATATTCTGTGAAAAAAGGCCAAGAAAGCAAAAATTCTGCCGGGTATGTAAACTTTTGAGCACAACTGTATTTATGCTCCTCTCCATCCCTTTAATCATGTGATTGCGGGTACTGGCTAACAGCGTGAGCCCCTGGGTCTTAGCAGAGTCAAATCAGTTTAAGCTTGCTGTATTTCTCTTGCATTATAAGGTAATGTGTGAGCCCTAGTTACAGTAGAAATAATCAATAAAAAAAATTACTATAATGATAAAATGCCTAAGGTCTTGTATGACCTTATGTGGGGCACAATAAATAATATGAAGAAAGACAAAATTAAAGAAAGTCACAAACAACCCACACCATAGCTTATAGCTCTGACCTATATAAATATCACTTATTTAAAACTGATTATAACAAAATGGGAACCAATTTAATAAAAGTTTTTAAGGGGTCATTTTTTGCTATTCCGAAAAGATATTTAAAAAGTAAAAAACATTTTCCTAGAGCTATAACAAAAAAATTAAATAATACTAACATAAAAATGAAATATCGATAAAGCTCTATGTATCAAAGAAAAGTAATGCTAAATTTATGTTTATGTAGAAAACATATATGGCTAGCAATCCCTTAATGGTGCAGTCTAGTTTGGCGTTTAGGTTGCAGCCCCATTTTTCAAATCTGACATTAGTTACTTTATGTAGGAATGATTTTTATTAATGCTTTTACTAATGATCATACAACTATGCCTCACTGTATGTGGGACATTGGGCTAAGTTCACTGTAACTTTATGCTTATGCTCTTTTCTTGCATTTATGGATATACTAAAGTTTTTCCCACTAATGATTCTGATTGATATGTTGGAAACACATGATATCATATGAAACTCATCTAGGCTTATAAAAGCGTAGGAATTGTTTTTAGGAATTCCCAGTATGAGATCTGCTGTTTCTTCTTTTTTGGGTGGTAGATCCGCTAAAGGATCACTTTAAGAGAAACCAGTATGTGTAAGGTTTTTGTTCGTTTATTTTCTACACAGCTTATTGGATAATACAAATGTTTAAAAGATGGCTGACCTCTCTAACCCTAGGATCAATCTGACCATAATGGCAGGTCTTTCATATTATTGCACATTATATGATGTGGCTGTTTTTCAATTGGCTATTATATACTATTATTAAAAGTAAGTTTTAGGGGGCTATCATTTGCTATTTGTTTGTTATTTTTTTAAATCTAAACTTATCCAACTAGTTCTGAGATAATTTTTTCATGACATGTTGTACTTTCTGTTAGTGGTAAATTTTGGTTGATACATTCTGTGCTTGTAAAAAAAAATCCAAATTGAGTGTAAATTTAGAAAAATTTGTCTTTTCGAAAATCTAAATGTTTCTGATTCTATGAGAGACAGTCATACCACAATAAATACTTAAAAGGGTTATCCGGGAGTTTAAAGATTTCGTAGAACACTATAACCAGCATTTATATTGAAAAGTAAAGATATTCCTCTACCTTCATGTGTTTCCTTTTTTCTTTTGGCTTCTTATTAATCTATTATCAGATCCCCTTTTTGCAGTGAAACGTCCTACTTGTGGGAATGTCAGTAGTTCTCCAGCATCTCTTTCCTACAACTCCTACACTTTGCAATCTTGGACTTCCCTCCACAGTTATCACTGCTAGGGATTATGGGCTTCATGTATGAGAGCTGTATAGTTCTAAGACTTTCTTCATTGCTCATAGCAACCAATCAGAGCTTCCCTTTCTTTCCATATAGTGCTCTGAAAAAATGAAAGGGGAACTCTGGTTGGTTGCTATGGGCAGCAAAGAAAGTCTTACGCCTAGGCAGGTTTCATACATATCCCACCATGTGCTGACATTGATGTGTAATCCCCCCAGCTCTGTACTTGCTGTCATGATAATGACGATAGCTATGTACACTGTACAGATCTGCAGACATCATTTTCATGACAGCAGTACACAACCACCCAGCTCTGAACCACTGTCCTCTGCACCCGTTATTAAGTTCTGCCAGCAGGAACCAAAGAAAAACAAACAATTCACCCTCCCTTTTAATTGCTCTAATGTAACTACTTCTATTAAAGGGGTTTTGCCACGAAGTAAAATTGATGTGAGAAGATTGCAAATTAAATAAAAAAACATGGAAGAAGAAGTATAGATCACACATCTCCACACTATACGTTGATCTACTGCTTCTCAGCAAATTTTTTAAAAATTAACAGGAGGTTCTTAGTATACTTTTGATAAAATGGTATAAGCCCACTTGCCACTTCACGGCGACCTCTTTTAAGTGGTAATGTTGGTAGCACTCCATGGTGGCCACCACCGCAGCAAAAGCCACTCAAATGAGGGGCACAGTCCAGTGGCCCAACAGCGCCACTGCTGCCAGCCCCAGCCCCCTGGCTCTGGGCTGCACTACCCCACAAACACAGCATCAGAGCAGTAATGACCGCCACACAGCACCACCATCTAAAAAGGAAAGGTTGATACAGATTACCTCTCCTGGGCTCCCTGCAAGCAAACTGAAAGGAAAAGGGCATTAACCCTTATACAGACTGCTTCTAATTAAAAACACCTGGGCCAAATGGGGGAGGATTGCTGATCCATTGTGAAAAGAAAGACCTTTATATCACAACATGGAAGAAGTATGGATCCCACATCCCCACACTATAAGTTGATCTACTGCTTCTCAGCAAAATTTTTTAAAAATGAACAGGAGGTTCTTAGTATACTTTTTGATCAAACAGTATAAGTATAAACATTTTCATCATTCCTCATTATTTAAAATTCTGGACCATTTTATTTTTAGCTGCTACTTTAGTGATTCATTGTTTACAGATCATCTCCAGGGGATATGACCAGGGCTGAGAGCTCCCCAGTCCTGGCCAAACATGCTCAGACATCACTTCTCCTCTCAGGTAGCTACTGAGTGTTCAACCCCAGGTGCTGTTATTCTACTCCTGTTCTCTGTCCTCCTTAGTAATTAGTCAAACAGTGCAAAAAATTAAAAAAAGAAACCTCAATGAGGTATGTGCATTGATAAAGACCAAAAAAAATCCACAGGTTTGGAACTTGGAGGGATTTGAACCTAGGACCATTGTGCTGTGAGACGAAAACTTTACCACTGAGCTACATTGTAGCTATTCACAGTTCTTTACAAACCTTTTGACTAGAATGAGGAAAGGCATGGTGATTTCATCCTGCTGGGTCACATGACATGCAATTCAAACAAATCTCACACTCCCCTTTCTTTTTTAAAAAAAAATGTTTTATTAACAAAAGCAGTGTATTACAACATATTTGCTTACACAAACTCGACATACCTCTCAATACAATCTATGAGATACATAAAATAACATTTTAAACACAAAGTCCCGCTTGTACAATGGAGACAGATACAAAAATAAGTACAGCCTAATGATCAATTATTAAGACCTTCAACTGCTTCTGTAATTTTCTATTTTCTTCCCTTAACTTTCCCAACCATCCCAACTTCCCCCCATCCCTAAACAAATCCCTTGCATTCTATTGCCTCTGTTTATCAATATCTAGATGACCCAAGCCTCCTTTTATCTTCTCTGTCAGATAATATTCTGAGTATTTGAAGGGCTCAATAAGTTCTTTTATTTCGGAGTCTGTAAATATTTTAGATATAAATGGTTTCCACTTTCTAAAGATCACTTTTGCAGATTTATCATTATCTCTCTCCGCATCTAACCTTTCTATATAAAACATTTGCTTAAGGCACTCTATCACCTCGTCTACCTCTGGTACTGAAGGTTTGATCCAGTGCCGTAGTAGGCATCTTTTGACTGATAAAAGTAGGACATGGACACCCCTGTCGGACATCAATACCTCTTTGTGATCCTCCTGTGTTCCTTTCTTCTCAATATAATGGAAAATGAAGCACTGTGGTGAAATAGGAACGGATATGTTCCATATAGCTTTGATTAAATCCCTGGTGGTCCTCCACACGTTTTCTGCCATTGGGCATGACCATATAGCATGAAAAAGATCTGCTTTTTCCGTGTGACATTTTGGACATTTGGTCCAATATTGAGAGCTGTGTTTATAGGGAATATCAAAGGCATATATCGCTTTGTGTGCAATCCTAAATAATAACACTCCCCTTTCTGAGCACACAGAGCTGAAGAGCTGGATACAGGAGGTATGAAATGAGTTTGTGGCAAAACAAGTGAATGCAGCCAGACCGTTCTCTGCTCAGGTTATGCCCACTACTGGTGAGTGTTCCTGCTTCGAGCCTGGCACACCCACTGAGTGTGATGTAACGTTCAGTGAGATCATGTGAGCAATGGACGTCATATGTTTTACAGGGGATGGGAGGAGGGGAGGACAGGGCTCTTTGCCTGTGTTTGCACAGCAGAAATATGAATTACAATGTTTAAAATGATACAGTTATAAGCTGCATAGCAAAGTATAACAAGTATAAATTTTTCAGAATTAAAAAAAAACGTAGATGGCCGATTTGGAAGTTAAAAATGCTTGTTGTTTCACCGGGGAATGATAAACAATAGAAGAAAAGACTCATATTTAACTACCTGATGCTCCCATTCAGTCCCGGCAGCAGCCCCATTAATCCAGGAAGTAAGCAGTCAATGATCATCGTTCACATGACAGATTCACAGGCCACAATGTCACGTGCTGATGACCGCTCTGGCCTGTGATTGGCTGTACCTGTCAGGTTAATGATGCCCGTTCATTATCCTGACGAAGGACCGGACGTCAAGAATAAACGTGGGCGTCCGGGAGATGTGTGAGCCTTATCTTCTATTGTTTACCATGCTCCGATGGGCCAAAGAGCATTTTTAACTCCCGAAACACTCCTTTTAAAGTTATAGTATGAATCTCGCCACGTCGGAGCGCATGTTTCCGACAGTTTTCTGGTGAAATTTGTGCCTCATGTATGTTGGTGCCGAGGTGCGCTCATACCATGTAAAGTCCGCCACGCCTCGTCAGTGTGTGAGGCGCAGTGCGGGACCTTGGCGCAGTGCGGGACTGCGCCTAAGATTCGCCGCCCGATGTAGTGTGATCATACATGCCATGTAAAGTCTGCCTCGCCTCGCCAGTGTGTGAGGCGCAGTTCGTGGACTTAGGCCCAGTGCGGGGCTGCGCCTAATATTCGCCGTCCGAGGAGTTGCGCTCATACATGCGGGGAAAAGTTCACCGCGCCTCGCAAGTGTGTGGGGCGCAGTGCGGGACTCAGGCGCAGTGCGGGACTGCGCCTCACATGTATTCCGATTCGAGACAGGCTGGAAAACAGCGAGAAATCATTAAAGATGTCCGTGCGGCATGGAGTATGAATAAAAAAATCGCCTTTATAAAGGCGTAAAACATTATCTGAAAAAGAGCTCAAACCTACTAAAAAATATATAAAAATAAAACCACTTTCCAAAAATCTAGAACGGCGCTACATCGGGAATTTTGGAAATTTTAAAAATTGCGGGAAATACAGTAATTCAAATCTGTAAGCTCTTTCTTTTGGCGCAGAAACCCCTCGAATAGGAGGGGCAGTGAACCCATTTTTCCCCTTGGGAAGTATTACCAATAAATTTAAAAAGGCGGGCCCCATTTTTCTAAAAATGCAGAAAAGAGTTTTATTGGTTAACTGGGGGGTTTGGGCTACCCTGGCCAATCAGAGCACGAGCTACTTTCTCCATTGTAGTTATGGAGAGATGGGGGCAATGAAAATTCAGCGCCGGGGGGCAGGGGGATATTGTAAAAAATCGTTTTTTTTAAGGTAAAAATTATCTGTAAAAGAGCTAAATACATAATTCAAATTCTTAAGTCTTTTTGGCGGCAAAACCAGAATAGGAGCCAGTGACCCATATAACTAGCAGCATGAGGTCAGACAGGGGCAAATACATTCTGGAGGGGCCCAAAAAAAGGGGCGGGCCCACAGAGGGGGAAAATGCCAGTGTGGAGGCACGGCAGCAGCCACAGCAGCAAGAGGTCAGACAGTGGCACAAGATTCTGGGGGGGGCAAAAACAGGGTGGCCCCAAGGTGGGACTGCACGTGTGGAGGTCAGGCGCCCACAGCAGCAGCATGGGGTCAGACGGGGGCAATAAATTTCTGGGGGGGCCCAAAAACAGGGTGGGCCACAGAGTGGGGACAATGAAACCCAGTGTGTAGGTCACGGCAGCCCCACGCACATGAGGTCAGACAGTGGCACAATACCCAGTGTTAGGTCACGGCAGCAGCCAAGCAGAGATGAGGTAAAGTGGCCATGACAGAGGTGTAGGTCACGGCATCACCACTGCAGCAGCATGAGGTCAGACGTAGCCAATGACACAGTGTGTGGGTCACGGCGCGCCAACAGCAGCATGAGGTAGACAGGGCACAATGCACGTGTGTAGGCCGGGCGCACCCGAGCACATGAGGTCAGACAGGGGCACAAAAAATTTTGGGAGGTGGCAAAAACAGGAGTGGGCCCAGAGTGGGACAATGACCAGTGGGGGGTCCGGCAGCAGCCACACAGCAGCATGAGGTCAGCCGTGCACAATGACATTCTGGAGGTGGCAAAAACTGGAATAGGACCACAGATGGCACCAATGACACAGTGTCTAGGTCACGGCAGCAGCCACAGCAGCAGCATGAGGTCAGAAAGTGGCACAATCACATTCTGGAGGTGGCAAAAACTGGAGTAGGCCAAAGAGTGTCACAATAACAGAGAGTGGAGGTGACGGCGGCAGGAGCAACAGCATGAGGTCAGAGAGTGGCACAATGACAGAGTGTGGGGGTGGGTAGCAATACCAGTTCTGGTAAAGATGGTTGGTGGCAGATGGAGAAACTGCCAGCAGATGTGTGGCACCGGCGGTGGCGGCATCAGAATAGTCACTGAGGCAGGTATTTGAACCCAGACACAATTCTCACAGTTTGGGTGAGGCGACATGGCGATGTAGTCGATGCCTAAGCAATGGTGTGTGGAAATCCATGGCCCGATGCCAACGCCTGATTCATCATGACAAAGGTCAGTCTTTTCCACATTTCCCGTGGACAAGCGGGTTCTCCTTGGGGTAACGATGGCCCCCGCCGCACTGAACATCCCGCTCTGTGCCCCACAACTGGCCGGCGCAGGACAGCTTCTCCAACTGCAAACTCGGCAAGATGCGGCCACACATTCCAGTTTTTGGCTGCCCAGTAGTCCAGCGATCTTCTAACAGAGGTGGCAGAGTGCTTTCCAAGTAGGCACCACTGTTGGTTCAGGGTCTGCTCTAGTCCTGCTGCTGCTGCTTGCACGCCCTCCTCACTAGCAGGTGAGGTGAAGCTGCTCAACATGAATCCAGACTTAGGTTGCTGCTATGGAGCTGCGGTACTGCTCCGACCCCCCCCACCTCCCCTCTGGCAGCTGCGGCAGTAGTACTGAGCTGCTGAAGAACCCCCCGGTCAGACCTGTTCATAGAGAAGGGACGATCCGCACATAGGCAGCGACCAACTGACTACGAGGATTTCCCTATAGTAATTTTGAGTTGTCCTCCCTCCTCAATAGCTGGGAAAAGGCTCCCATTTTGACTAGGTAGCGAGGGTCCAATCGGAGGAGGGGGCGGGGGGGGGGGGGGGGGGGGGGTTGGGGGGAGCCAGAAGTCATCCCTCTGCCGATGCCTGACTATTCCGGCTGTCACTAGCCAGGCAAATCACATGCTGCCGGGCCATCAGCACAAGTGACACCGAGGGGCTCCCTGCCTCCATCTCCACTGTATACTGCCACGGTGCTTGCGGGTCATCTGCCTCGTCTTCCTCTACTCCATCTTCCCTCCCTCCAGCTGCTCCTGCTATACTCCTCTTTTGTTACTGGGTAGGAAAATCCACTCATTTCACCAGAAGAATGCTTCTTCTCCAATGTCCTTCTCCTCCTCCCTCCTCCATTTCATTCCCCATCCCGGACTTAATGTGAGCCGCGAGAATGTAGTCGCCACATCTCCCAGTCCCCTGACCAGACAGAATTTTCAGCATCTGTTCCAGGACATGAAGCAGTGAATGACGTTATTCATGCCCGTAGTCCTGGCGACTGCAAATCACGTGCCTCCTCGAATGGCCTCAACAAACGGCAGGTGTCATGCCATGAGCTGCCTCTGGCTGACATCAAAGTTACACAGGAGTACTGCCAGTCCTCCTGATCAACAAAAAATCGTTAAATGGCCTTTCTCTTTTCATACAGTCGGTCCAACATGGTGCAGGCTGGAATTCCACCGGTGGGAAAAACATCGCATATCAGAGTGTGTTTGGGGGAGGCCGTTCTGCCGCTGCAACTCGAGGAGGGTGTTCCAGGCTTTGTAGAATGGATGAAGTGCATGCAGAGATTCCTGGCCATTTTCAGAATCTTCTGAAGATCGGAGGAAGACTTCAGGAACCTTTGTTCACAACTCAGATTGAACACGTGCTCCATGCAGGGCCACATGGACCATCCCTCCTCGGTGGCAGCGGGACACCATGTTACTCCATTTGTCCCCGTCACCATTGTTCGAATTGCATTGGGCGGAGAAAGACACACATTGATTCATGCTGCCATGAACGCGGAGCATCCTCCCCTGTGAGACTTCATTCGCCGAGGCAAGCCAGGTGGTAGAACTGCGAGACACCGCTGTGCCCTACACATGTGGTTGATGGAGCACTATTTTAGTGAGGCTTGAGATTGGTGGTCGTGGTGGAGGAGGAGGAGGCGTACATTGGTTGCAGGAGCCGCAGTATTGACAACGTTGGAGGAGAAAGCGGCGTCTCCTGTCCAAGTTGTTGGTGGCCTGGGCCAGAAGCACATTCACCCATTGGGCCGTAAAGGACATGTACTGGCCCAGACCAAAAGTTACAGCTCAAGACGTCCGCGCTGCCGAGCTCCTGGAACAAACCGATAAGCTCAATGACTGGCCCACCATTCTGTTCTACATATTATAAGTTCTGGTATTGGGGGGGGTTTGGGGTGTGGTGTGGGGGGGGGGGGGGGGGGGGGGGGGTGGGGGGGGGGGGGGGGGGGGGGGGGGGGGGGGGGGGGGTGGGGGGGGGGGGGGTTTTTTTTTGGGGGTTTGGTGTTTTTTTTTTTTTTGTGTTTTTTGGGTGGGGGGCTGCCTTTTTGGAAAAGAAATTAACGGCTTGGAACTCTCCATCTTGGCTCGCACAGAGCCATTTAGTTCCTGAACAGGTGCAGAGTCCACCATTTGGAAGGGAGGGAACTGCAGCACCCAACAACTTGGACAGGAGTACGGTCAGCATCTGCACCTAGGATGGTCGGATGCATACTGTTGTCTCTTTGCAATCGCCTTGCAGAACGACTGCTGGCGACATGAGTAGCGAGGACAGGAGCATCTGGACCGGGAGATGATGTCAAAGAGAAACAGCACCCTTCTGCAGAGGTGAGGAGCTTGACTGGCTGCAATGGCATGTGTGCCCACTGGGCCTGATTGCTGCTGCTGTTGCTGCGCGGCAGATGGACCACCATCATCTGAGGTCCACGTTTCTCCCAGGCCACCGGATGGTGACGCTGCATGTGTACGCAGCCGTGGTGCCACGTAGCTCCCTGGCCACGCTTCACTTCTGCCCACAGATTCTACATGTAACCATATTAGGCTCCACTGGTGTCCCTTAGCAAAAGAACTGCCACACCGCCGAGTATCGGATTTTTACCGCCACGCTCCGTACGGTGACTACTGCCGCCGCTGCCTCGCTGAGCCCCTGTGGCTGCTACATTCTTGACCTCGAAGCAGGTTTTTTTACCCGTGGCCACTTGGCTTCCCACCTCAACACTGCGCAATCCTGCTGGACTCCACGGCCACACGAACCCACTTGCTGGCTACGCCGCTGCCTGACGCGCAAGCTGTACGCCCTCTTCTCCTGACGATGAAGAAGCCATGCCTCACCCCGGCTCCCAAGTGCGGTCGGCTACATCTCATCTATTGTGTTTCTCTCACTGCTGTCCTCATCACCGGTCTTGGTATGCAGACATGACCTCCCATGCACTCCTCCACAACTATAACTTTGCCGCCTACTGCAAGAAGCAGGGATATTGGCCCCATTTCTTCCGCTGCTAAGTGGCTGCTGACTGCCCTCCTCAAATTGTTCATCCTCGCTATAATAGTGGCGCTGACCCAGACCACATAGTAGATCTCTGGCTGAGGGAACCGGATGGGAAGAGGGGTTGAGGAAAAGGTGAGGGCCGCTGACCCACCCCCCGGGCCATGCCAACTAAGGGTTGTGTCTACGTTCCCACCGACTCTTGACTGGGGTTTCAGATGTCATCTGGGAGGAAGTTGATGACCAGTCAACCAATCAAAAAACCATTGTGGTTGCGAACAACACACGGCCGCTAATGACAGCGGCATTGTGCCTCACCGAGTGACCCCTGCTGCGATGTCCCCTTGCTGTACTGCGACCTTGGCCCTGGAATGTTTTGTGCCTCTCCCACTCCAGGTGAAGAGCCTGCCACCCCCTCTGTCTAAACAATACTGTTTGTTCTAAAATGTACAGACACTGTTTGATGAAGAAATCTGTATATGATAAATACACACCCTGTTTTTTGTCCGCCAAATGAACCCAGTAACAAGCTTGGAAACCCCTTGGGAAATATAAATTGCGCTCCAAAAATGGCCAGGAAAAATTTACTTGTATTGCCGTTAAAAACTCTGTGTATTACGAATATAAAAGCACAAACAGCTTAAATAACCTTCGGATAAAGAATTATGCTACAGAATTTCTTCGGTGGCGGTGAAAAACAAAGTTTCTTTTACTGAGTATACAACAGCAGAACAATGCTTAAATTAACCCCTTGATGTAAATTGGGGCAAAAGAATTGAGCAGCCAAAAAACTACTAGCTTTGTAGCGTGTTACAACTGGGGTGTTTTCTATGCTACACAACAAGAGAAAAAAAATGTAATTAACCTTGCTTTGAATTAAGCTACAGGAAAATTTTTTTTTTTGGCGGGGGAAAAAGATGGTTTATTTTTGTTACCAAAAGCAGAAAAAAAAACCTTAATTAACCCCTGGTTTAAAATTTTTCGCAAAAAAATTTGAGCGGGCCAAAAACCACAACCTTTGTAGCTGTTACAATTGTGTTTTTTTTCTACGCTCCCCCAACAAGGGGAAAAAAATTTTAAATTTAAACCCTTTTCGCTTTGTGAATTATGCACGGGGAAAATTGTAATTTTTGGCGGTAAAAAGGGGGGGGTTTATTTTTTGTCACCAAGCAAAAAAAAACCCAACGCTTAAAAAACCCCGGATTTTTAAATTCCCAAAAAAAAATTGAGCGGGCCACAAACTACTAGCTTTGTAGCGTTTTACAATTGCGTTTTTTCTACCGCTACACAACAAAGAAAAATTTTGTAAAAAACCCTTTTCGCTTTGTAAAATTTTTGGGTTTACAAAAAATTGTAATTTTTGGCTTGAAAAAAGGGTTTTTTTGGGAGCCCACCAAAAGCAGCAAAAAAAACGAAAAAATTTAACCCCGGAAAAAAATTTGGCGAAAAAGAATTGACATCCCAAAAACCCTTCCCAAAGCTTTTAGCGTTGTTAAAAATTTGGGGTGTTTTTTTAACCTACACAACATGAAAAAAATTTGTAATTAACCTTTCGCTTGTAAAATTAGGCTAAACAAAAATTTTTAAAATTTTTTTGGGGGGAAAAAAAGGGACGTTTACTGGAGTCACCCCCGCAGAAAAAACAACGTTTTAAAATTCCCTTGGGGTTTTGAAAATTTTGAAACAAAAAAATTTAGGGGGGGCCCAAAAAAAATGGTATTTGAAATTGTAAAAAACCGGGTTTTTTTTAAAAATTTAAATACAACGGGAATTTGGGTTTAGATCCCCCTTGGATATTCAATGTCTGTTTAGCAAAGCTTTAAAAAAGTTAGGGCAGCTGCAGGGACGCACACGGAAACTTCAGATCCAATACCCCAAAAAAAATTAAAAATGGAACATTAAAGAAAAACCCTGAGACAACGGGAGACACCCCCCCAAAAAATCTCTGTAAAAAAATCAGTTTTTTCAGTAAGAGCAAATCACAATCACCGGGGAAAGCCCCTTTCCCTCAATCAGTACAGTGGGGAGCGGTATAAAGCTCCCGCGTCGCGCCGCCGGACTTTTTATAGTGCGGGCCGTCACAAAATCCCCCGGTCTCTAAATTGGGCTTCTTCCCCTCTCATGTAAAGGGAAGGCTGTCCCCTTTCCTCCCCCCCAAAGTGCTTTGCCCCATGTAAAAAGCTGAGCTCGCAGCCATTTTATCAATCAAAAGCACATTTCCCCTTCCCCCCAAAACATCGACTTCGTTCCGAACCGAATTTTTTCCTTTGGAAATTCTAAACAAATTTCCCCACTTCTTTAGAAAAATTCGCCCATCTCAAATTTTTAAAATCCTAAGGAGGGGTTTAGGGAAACCAAAACAAATGAAAAAGGCGGGACATTTAAAAAAAATACAGTAAAAAAGGCAAAAAACCCTGTTTTGGTTGAGCCCAGGCACCAGATAGGGAATCCACCAATAAATATGTATTTCGGTCAATTTTGAAAGGAGAAAAGGGGGCATAAAAAAGGGCACCCAAAAAATTTTTTAACTGTCTAGGGGAAATATTCAAGTACTGTGATTGGGGTTGGGGGGGAAGGGGGGTTTGGGTCCTTTTTAAAGGCCCAAAACGGGAAACGGGGCCCAAAATAAAATGAAAGACTCCCGAATTTTGTCCCCGATTGTATATAAATGATCAAAAAATTTTGGGGGTAACGAAAAAAAAAAAAATTAAATTCAAAAAAATTCTTTTGAAATTTTTTTTATTTTGGGTTACCCCAATGATAAATAGGGGGGGTTTGAAACGAAAATAAAGAAATAAAAATGAATTATTGAATTAATATTTTTTATTCTACCGTGCCCTTATTTCTCCATTCAAAATAGACGCACTACATATGATTGGTGGATTCATATATGCCGCCTGAACTCAACCAACCAGCTCTTTTCTGCATTTTTACTGTATTTTGAACTGTCCCACCTTTGAATTTGATTGGTCCATACTTCTCCATAGGTTATAATGGTTCACTGTCGCTCCTATTCTGAAGAGAAGAGAGGAGCTTACAGAGTTTGAATTACTGTATTTCCTGGCAATTTCCACGATCCTAATTCCTGATGTTGTGCCATTCTAGATTTTGGAAAGTGTTTTTTTTTTTTTTTTTTTTTTTATTAAATAAGGTTTGAGCTATTTTTATTATAATTTTTTACACCTTATAAAGGCGATTTTTTTTAAATAATACTCCATGTCGCACGGCGCGGAGAGCCGAGATTTCTCTTGCGATCTTCTATATGTTTCCTCTCATGTACCGTTCTCTCTTCACTTCGCCGGATCATTTAGACCATAATCAACTAGGTCTGACTGTCGGAGCTGCCGAGCGCTGCATTGCGCTGCACTTTGCCGAGCCGCGATCGTACATGCCTCGGAGTTTTCGAGCGTGCCGCTTCCCGCCCCGGAACGCCCACACCGCGCCCACACCACGCCCATTGCACGCCCCTTCATGTGGGGCGCAGCCGAAAGTGGCGAACGCTGCGCCTAACACTGCATCCCTGCGTCCGACAGTGGGGATTCGGGCTGGTGAGGCGCAGGATACGCCAGAAAACAGGCGTAAATGCTGTTCATACATGTCGCCCATAGTTTTTTCAATGACCACATTAGATATTAAGTATGTTGAGGGGCCTACATATTAGAACCCCCAAATAAGTTACCCTAATTAAAAAACTGCATACTTCAAGCTATTTAAAATGACATTTATAAAACTTACTAACCCTTTAAGTGTTTCACAAGAATTAAAGCATAGTGTAGATAAAATTTAAAAATGTTTTAATTTAATGTTTTAAATTTTCCTGGTTGTACATTACAGCTGGATCCACTGCAGGTAGTGTGTGCATAGCTTCGGAGCTCACACAAATTGCATTAAGTACCTTTATGTCACTTTGCAGAAAGGATCAGGAACCCATGAAGTAACTGTACATTATGGATTAGGAATGAGTTATTGGTGGACACTGGCCTTTAACTGGTCAAATACTTTTAGTAATTAATGACCAAATTTGACTGAGATGTGGATGTAAATGTTTGTTGTAAAGCTCATTGAAAGGGTTATTTGACTTTAGAAATGATTATATAATTAAGAAATGCAATTTTCTAATGGACACAGTATAATTATATTTTAATGGTTTTCAATGTTTCTTTTGTCTGTGAACAAAAACTTTTAATATTTACATTCAGAGGATGAAAATCTGTCTTGTTTCAGGGCTCTCTCTTGTTACAATCCATGCAATTATGTGATGCGACTTAAATACCTTCTGAATACACACATATGAGTACTTAGGGCGACATGTATGAACGGGGCTACGCCAGAAGTCTGCTGTCTTTTTAACCCGATATCTAGCGCAGCCCCGTTCACAATAGTTTGTAATGCTCCTGATTTCGGAGGGCGTATAGGAGGCGGGGCGCATTAGAACCACACAAAGCTATAGATTTATAGCTTCAGTATGGTAAATCAAGGCGCATTACTGCTGAAACAGAAGTGTCGTCTTAGCGCTAGAATGCGCCTGATTTATGACCCGCAGTAGCCCGGGTTTATAAACAGTGCCATTTAATAATCCATAAAACTATGGATTTAAGCTTCGATTAAATCAAGCATGCATTACTGCTTTCAATAGTGTCGTGCTTATTAGAGCTGAATACCCCCGCAGTAGCCGGGTTTAATTTAGGTGATTCTAAGGTAATAATCAGTGTTACAAGCCACTGGTAAGCATACCAGCCTATCCTCAACAGTATACTCTTGTGCACCCAAAATATTAATCAGGGACAGATAAATATGATTTATAAGGAAGCAAATCTGCTTGATGAAGATATTAAGGTAAAAACAACAGAGCTTTTTACATGTTATTAAAACAAACAGAAGACAGATAAAATGTAATTTATATGTTCTTGTCATATAAACAATGTAAATCAAAGTCCATGTCTTTAAAGGGGTGGTCTCACCATGCTGTTTTACACAGCTGGAGGCAGGCTCATACTCACAAGTTCAGACTCCGCTTAGACTGTGGGTAGTTCTAGTTCTATAGCCTAGTTCTTTAGTGATTGGCTTATTGTCCTAGCTTATTATTCCTAAATAATCCTGTTACATTGACATGAGGTAGGTTTGTAATCTGTAGTGCACAAGGCTACAGAGAATTAAAGGGTTAAAACTTATCAGTAAGTAATGTAAACAAGCTCAGGTCTTAGAAAATTACAAGCAGAGCAGGGAATGATGTCACCATCCTGGCCAATGCTACAGCCTGTTGGGGCAGAGAAAGGTGGCCGGTAATTAGGGAAGCCTGTGTGCAAAAGCAGTAGATAAGATTTGCTCCTAATTCTGAAGAGAAGCAAAATCAGAACAGCAATGTATATGGTAATAGTCTTTGTGTATCTTTGCCTACATGTTTAAAGCTAATCAATGAAATGAAAATGCCCCTTTAATGGGGTTTTACCACAAAGTAAAATTGATGTGGGAAGCTTGCAAATTAAATAATAAACATTTTCACTATTAAGTATTATTAAAAATTCTGCACCTTTTTAGTTTTAGCTGCTATCTTAGTGATCCAAAGTGTACAGCTCCTCTCCAGGCGATACGACCAGTGACGAGAGCTCCTCAGTCTTGTTCGGACATGCTCAGACATCACCTCACCTCTCAGGCAGCTACTGTCAGTCTCTTCCCTGCCTAATAATCACACACTCACTGCTGAGTGAGTGTTCAACCCCAGGTGCTGTTACTCTATGCCTGTCCTCTATACTCCTTAGTAATTAGTCAGATACAAACATATACAGATAAACAAAAAGAAAAAATAAACCTCAATCAGGTATGTGCATTGAGAACAAAAAAATAATTCCGCATTTTTGGTTCCTGCAGGGATTTGAACCTAGGACCCTTATGCCGAAAGGTAGAAATGCTAACCACTCGGCTACATAGTAGCTACTCTGCTTTACATAAGCAGACCTTTGTTTGACTAGAGTGAGAACAGTTTGGGTAAGGCCTGCTTGGTCACATGATATGCAGTTCAGAATGGGACTGTGATGACAGAGGAGGTGCAGTGGGCCCTGACTGCCACCCATCCCACTGTCCCCGCCTACTTGGCGTTCTGCCCTAGAAGGCAGGCCTTAACTGGGCGACAGACTCTATGTTGCTAAGAGCAGGGCCGTCTGGGAACAACAGTGTCAAGCAGTCTGGGTCGGTAACGGTGTGGGAACGTAGAAGTCAAGAAACGTAAGCCAAGGGGATGGTCAGAAACAAGTCGGGGTCCAAACACGGTCAGGAGCGCAGTACAAAATCAAAAGCAAAAAGCGAGGTCAAGAAACAAGCCGGGGTCAGAAATTCAGGAGGACAACAAAATAACAAGAATAGCAGGGAAACACCAAGGGAACAACCTTTGACAGGCAAAGCCTGGAGGAACTAAGGAGGTTTAAAAGGTCTGCTTGGACGCCGCCCCAGCAGCTAATTGGTGCGGCTTCCGAGCCCTCCGATTGGTGTGAGAGACACACCCTCTGTTGGGAGAGGCTGCAGAGCCCTTACTCTTGAACTCAGGAGCAGTGCCTCTCCCAGGGTGTGGTCCTGGGCCAGACCTATTAACCCTCGCCGGTCATTACACTAAACTAATGGAAGGCTGCCCAGACTAACGTATCCTGACAGGGATGTGTATGATTTGTTTGAACACACTGAAAGCTGAAGAAGGACAAACCAGGCATGAAATGCCTTTATGGTCAAACCTCTTTAAGTCTGGTCACTTCAACATGGCCAAAATTTACTGAAATGGTCAGTTTTAACTACAGCTAAAACCAATTTTTTATGTGGCCTCAAATTTGCTGGTAGCTAGGTAGTGGCCAACCCACAAGCACTTTAATTTTTTAAGTTTTCAGAAAGTTAGGAGAGAGAAGGTACAGTTATGGCCAACTAGTACTGGAAGAGGAACACATTTGGAGATGGTGATGCACTGAACCACCACTAAAGCTGTGGGTAGCTAGCTAGTCTACTGAGTTGTGGTGAGAAAGTCAGCATAGTATCAGTAACCTATAGGTGTAAGTGATGGAATGCTCTAATATGTGGGAGACTGAAGCTTAGTTGGATGCTAAAGGACATAACATAGTCAGAATGGTCTCCCGTGAAAAGAGAATAGGAACCAGAGATTAATTTGAAGGGTTGCATACTGTTTTATTCCTATTAATTTTGTATTATGTAAAACATTTAAGAATGTTTAACAGGGTTTTCTTACTACATTGATTTACTTTAAACATGTAGGCAAAGACAAATGAAAACTATTACCAAATATATTGCTGTTTGGATTTTGCTTCATTTTAAAGCTAGAGCAGTTCATATCTCCTACTTGTGTATAAAAGCTTCTTTAGTTACCGACCATCAACAGTGGCCGGGATTGTTGACATCACTCCCTGACATTTATTATCAGCAGTAAGGGAGCTTATTTATCTTTCTTACTGACAAACTTTAACCCTTTAGCAGGGTCGCTGTTATGGCATTAAAGCTGCTACTGCTGTACTATGAAACCACGGGTGGTCTGCTACTTTAACAGGCATGGTAGAAAGGACAGGTTTATTTGTCTCTTCCTTCGTAAACAATCTACTCCCTGCCCCTGCTGTGTGCCACTGGGTATGCAATGAAGTGATGGCTACTAATAGGCGCTAAAGCCTAAAGCACCTGGCTTTAGGCCTATGGCCTAGAACAGTGATGGCGAACCTTTTAGAAACCGAGTGCCCAAACTACAACCGAAATAACCTTAGTTACCACAAAGTGCCGACAACGTTGGCCCAAAGCAGGGAGGTGACGTTGGGAAGTGGGGCCACAGAACAATTAATACGAGGGATGTGACGGCCGCTTAGCCCTTCCCTCTACCATATTTCCACTTTACTTTGACCATATAGTGGTAGATAGCAGTGTACACAGGTACTCAGCAGACAGTTGACTGAATAATACTACAACACCACAACCACATATCACCACCACATAGTGACTTACTAATGCCGCCACACCATGACCTCATATCACCACCACATAGTGACTGAATTAAATACCACCACACTATGACCACATATCGCCACCACATAGTGACTGAATAATACCGCCACACCATTACTGAATATAAACAATTATAGTTGCACACGTATAAGAGATTACAGTTCAGGCACATTTAGTGACTCACAGGTGACGTTTCTCCGATGAGTCTTTCACGTTCCCTTTTCTTCTGCATCCGGTTCACACCTTCATGCTGAGTTCTCTGGACTAACACTCAACTCTATGAACTCAGTCACCTCCTCTCTATGTCCCCTCAGTCAGGCAGGTTATATATATATTATAATATATTATATATAATATTATATACATATATATATAAAACAAATTGCAACAAAGAAAAAAAGGAAATTGTGGGCACGTACGTTTAAAAAAAGGAATG
This sequence comes from Phyllomedusa bahiana, assembly GCA_025379985.1. NCBI lineage: Eukaryota > Metazoa > Chordata > Amphibia > Anura > Hylidae > Phyllomedusa > Phyllomedusa bahiana. The sequence continues at coordinate 38,625 of JAODAL010017834.1, read as the reverse complement.
CCAGAGAGTGAAAGTTACTGCAACTCTCATTTATTTAAAAGAGATATATAATCTCACATTAAAAGAAACAAAATTAGAGTAAAAAGTTGGGGTTTGCCACGCGAAACGCGTCAGACTTTTTACTCTAATTTTGTTTCTTTTAATGTGAGATTATATATCTCTTTTAAATAAATGAGAGTTGCAGTAATTTTCACTCTCTGGCATCCCTTTTTTTAAACGTACGTGCGCCACTATCTCCTTTTTTTCCTTTGTTGCAATTTGTTTCTAAATAATTACCACGATAGTTTTCTACACGTGGGATTGAGGATACCGGGCTGCCGTACCTGCACTAGCTCCAAGTGGAGCGTCTAAGCTACTACGAGAGTTGTGCCTCGGACCCTATTGCACAACTCCCAGAGGTGAGCAGACTAAAGTTCACATATAACCATTGTTGTTGACTTGTTTCACTATTGTGCGCTTGTTTGTTTCTCTCCTTTTACTTTTTTATATATATATATATATATATATAATATATATTATATAAAATATATAGACAGAAAAATAGGCAGCACTCTATAAAAAATAGCAATTGTGGGTGCCAGCGACAATTGGGACAGTAGTTACCAGTCCTAATAAATATCCAAGGAAGATTTGCAGCACTCCTGGTTCAAAAAGATGCAAAGAACTTTATTCCTACATGTCCAAAGGCGAAGTTTCGGCTACAGGAGCCTTTCTCAAGTGCTTGAGAAAGGCTCCTGTAGCCGAAACTTCGCCTTTGGACATGTAGGAATAAAGTTCTTTGCATCTTATTGAAGCAGGAGTGCTGCGAATCTTCCTTGGATATATGTATATATATTATATATATATATGTATATATATATATATATATTTTAATATATATATATATATCTCCTCAGTCAAGCAGCTATATAGATATAGGTCCTCTCAGGCAGTATATATAGGTCCCCACAGGCAGTATATAGATCCCCACAAGCAGTATATAGGTCCCCCGAGGCAGTATATAGGTCTACACAGGCAGTATATAGCTCCCCACAGGCAGTATATAGGTCCCCACAGGCAGTATATAGCGTCCACCAATAAAAATAATAACACCAATACTCTCCTTACCTCTTTCCCAGCGCGTTCCTCTTCTGCCCATCCCTGGCGGCGTGATGACGTCATCACACCGCCAGCGCTGGGACGCTCCGCGGCTGTGCGGCTAAGGAGAGGCAGCAGTTAACACATCGCGATGCTGCCCAGCTGGGTACCACAGGGCCGCGGCCGGCCCTCAGTGCTGTGGGGCTGCGACGGGTCCCGCTTTGTTGAACCTGGGGCCTACTGGAGGTCCCAGGTCCGACACTGTGACCTGGATGCCGAGCACTCCCAGCCCGGCAGCTCAGATTTTTTTTTAAGTGAAGCCATAGAGTGGACAGCCTGGCTTGCGTGCCAGCAGAGATGGCCCTGTGTGCCATCTCTGGTACGCATGCCATAGGTTCGCCACCGCTGGCATAGAACTTGCGGCGAGCAGCATCCTGGCATAAACAGACATGTCTGGGGGAGCAGGAAGAAGTGAGTATTTTTTTTATTTCAATAGGATGCATATACCTAGCTACTCTGAGAACGACCTGTAGCCTTGTGCCCTGCTGTTAACACAACTAAATCAACAATGTCTCTCTTACATGCTCTGCTAGGAATAGCAGAGCTGATATGCCAGCCACTGGAGTAGAACGACCCACAGCCTAAACAGGAGCCTGAAGCTGACTGTGAAATGCAGGCCTTGTGAAACGTTCTTATTGCATGGATACATAGTTTTTTTTAACATGTTCCTATATGTTTAAAAAGTACTTGTATTATGTTAAACATAAATTTTTGCTGCAAGCAGTGTATATAAATTAGCTTCTTGTAGTCATGAAGATGGAGTTACTTGCAAGTTGCTTTCTAGCATGTATGATGAATTCTGCAGGGATGAGTCGGGACTGGGAGAAGTTGTGATTGTGGTCTGGGCTGAATGGAGAAGAAAAGGGAAGATGAGTGACTTCCATTGTAGGTTATATTGGTGCTTATATGGTGGCAGCGTGCACTTGTCCCTGATCATAAGAGCAAGTGCACGCCTGTCCCTGATCCTGTGATTAGGAGATTCTATGCAGTACTTTTACCAGTGATCACACTGATGTTTATTTTAGAAAGCGGTGAGGTGTGTGACCAAGGGAAAATTTGAGGTGGATATTGTATGTGGGCTGGTGGGGGTTTTGTGCCAGGGCTGCTTTTAAGTCCCAGTCCTGCATACACATCATCGCATGCCGAGGACGCACAATATCTACACTGCATCAATACAGCAGTTAGATAAGAAAAAGAAGAAAAAGGAAACAAATCTATTGATCTATATTAGTAAAATCAATACAGAACCAGAAGCCCAGCACCACTATCTGCTCTGAATTCATAAATACCACTCAAAGCCAGTTGTAGTGTTTGTTCCTTGCTGTTCTAGGGCTGCATTTATTTAAGACAGAATTTGGTGATGATTATTAGTATGAATCTTCAGTGCTCTGAGAACGTTGATAGGATTCTTTTTCACTAGACTACTTTATTAGGCAGAAATCTGATCGCCAAATCACAGAAAAAGCAAAAAAATTAATCTCTCAAGGGTTTGTGATTAGTCAAATCACTGAAATTATACACCAAACTCTAAATCTAAACAACTTGAATTACTGTATTTCCCGTCAATTCTCTCTATTGCAATTCCCTATGTAGCGCCGGTCTCGGCGAAAAACTCGTTGTTTGGGTTTTTAACTGCTTTATTTGTATAGAAGGGTTCTGCTCTTTATCTGATAATGTTTTACACTTAATAAAAATGATTTTTTTATTAATACTCCATGCCGCACGGCGCTGAGAGCCGAGATTGCATTGCGCCCATCTCTCCATAGACTATAATGGGAGAAGTAGCTCGCGCTCTGATTGGCTGAGCTAGCCGAGCCCCCGCTAGCTCAGCCAATCACCTCTTTTCAGCATTTTTACAGTATTTTGAACTGTCCTGCCGTGGATTCTGATTGGTCTAAACTTCTCCATAGGCTAGAATGGGTCTCTGTCGCTCCTATTCTGATTGGCTGAGCTAGCCAAGTCCCCGGTAGCTTAACCAATCAGCTCTTTTCAGCATTTTTACTGTATTTTGAACTATCCCGCCGTGGATTCTGAGTGGTCTAAACTTCCCCAGAGGTTTTAATGGTTCACTGTCGCTACGATTCTGATTGGCCGGTTGATGCCGACCAATCAGAATAGCTTTCTGCAGTTGAATTACTGTATTTCCCGGCAATTTCCAATATCCTAATTCTTGAATTAGGATATTGGAAAGTGATTTTGTTTTATGTATTTTTTATTTTTTAGGTTTCAGCTCTTTTCCTGAGAATGTTGAACGCCTTTATAAAGGCGATTTTTGATTCATACTCCGCACCGACATCTGGAATGATTTCTCGCTGTTCCAGCCTGTCTCGCATCGGAACTGTTTTTCGGCGCAGTCCCGCACGGCGCCTAAGTCCCGCACTGCGCCCATGTCCCCGCACTGTGCCCCATACACACTGGCAAGGCACAGGGAACTTTTCCCCGCATGTATTAGTGCGCTACCTCCGGCGGCAAATCATAGGCGCAGCCCCGCTCTGCGCCTCAGTCCCCGCACTGCGCCTAACACACTGGCGGGGCGTGGCGGACTTTTCCCCGCATGTATGACCGCACTACCTCCGGCGCCGAATCATAGGCGCAGCGCCGCACTGCGCCTCGGACCCGCACTGCGCCTAAAACACTGGCGAGGCGCGGCGGACTTTACATTGTATGTATGAGCGCGCCCCGGCCCCGACATAAATCAGGCGCAGATTCCGCCGGGAAACTGGCGGAAAGGTGCGCCCCGACCTGGCGGGATTCATACATGTGGCCCATAGTCTATAGTTCTCCATGAGAACTGTGGATTACGGTAATGACTGGGACATATTTCAGCCCGTAATTTGCGCAGTATGGCGCGAATTACGGGGTGAAATATGTCCCAAAATAAGCCATGTGAATATAGCCTTAATGTAAGTCTGTAGCTACATTTATTACATAGATTCTAAATGAAACAGCCAAAATATAGAATTTTGTTAAGGCCTTCTGGTTGCATAGACTTCAGTCGATACATCCACACTGTTTCTTTGCATAATATTTTTTTATCGATATTTCCCTTCCTGGATGTCGTGTTAATTTTCTCGATACGGACAAATAGTAAACCCAATGAGTCTCCTTCATGTTCCTGCCAGATGTGTCTAGTTAGTGGTGTTTCTCGTTTGTGCCTGATGTCCCCCAGATGTTCACCAAATCGTAACTTCACTGGTCTAATAGTTTTTCCCACATACTGTTTTCCACAGCTACAGTTACACAAGCATACAACCCACTGAGTACGGCAGTCCATGAAGTCACGAATTGTATAGATCTTTCCTGGCACATTACTTTTAAATTCTTTGGTCTGGCATACGAAATTGCAGAACACACATCTGCCACATCTAAACATGCCGAGATGTTTGCGCTCCAGCCATGTTTCTTCAGGTTTCGGTAGAGTGTAATGGCTGTGGACTAATCTTTCCCTCAGAGATCTTCCCCTCCTATAAGTAACTTGGGGTCCTGCTGATAGATGGTCACAAAGATCTTTATTGATTTCAGGATCCCCCAATATTTACGTAAGATTTTCATCACTTCATTATTTTGGTCATTAAAAGTACCCACTATTCTAAATTTTGTTGGTTCATCCCTCTGATTAACGTTTGAATTTAACAAGCTGTCGCTATCTTTCATTAATGCATTCTTGAAGGCTGGTTTCAGAGTTGAGAGGAGGTATCCTCTCTCCAGAAAACTATCCCGTAAATCGTTTGCTTGTCAATGATAATCTTCAACGCTGGAGCAGTTCCTTCGTATCCTTAGATCCTGTGGCTTGGGTATCCCCTTCTTTAAATTCATGGGATGATATGATTCCCATCTGAATAGGCTGTTTGTTGCCGTTTTCTTCCGATGAGTCCGGGTCTGAAGGTAACCCATATCATCTCTATAGATCTGCAGATCCAGAAATGTGACTGATGTTATTTACATTCAACACATCAATGAAGTTCTTGAATGACACCTCCGTGCCCTGCCACGGCACGAAGACGTTATCAATAGATCTGCCCCAATATTAGATGTTCTTAGTGTACAATTCCATTTCCTCTCCGAACACCAGGGTCCACTCCCACCAGCCCAGGAACAAGTTGGCATACGTGGGAGCGCAAGGGTTCCCCATAGCTGTGCCCCTGAGCTGGTGAAAGACCCTGGGTCCAAAGAGAAAATAGTTATGTGTTAGGGTAAACTAGAGTAGTTTTAACACCAGTTCCTTATGTTTCTCAAACTGTCTCCTTCCTATTTTTAGAAAATATTCAGCCGCAAGTAAGCCCCAGTGATGTGGAATGCTATTATACAGTGCCTCCACATCCACTGATGCCAGTCGAATATTGCGATCAATGTTGATGCCCTCCAATTTTTTTAAGGAGGTCTGCTGTGTACCTCAAGTAGGACGGTAAGGTCACCACAAAATCTTTTAATATTTTATCAATGTAGATCCCTACATTCTGAAGGGGACCTTTTGCTTTTTGGTTCCCCAATTTATTTCCCTTCTTGAATTCCTCCACTCCCCATTCCATTGTCTATAATTTCCTCTCCTCCCTCTATACCGGCCAACTCTATAGTATCTATTGATGGTCGAATAATTTTCACCGTCTGAGAACTCAGGATCTGATGAAGAGATATCTGTCTCTTTTGAATCACATTCATACAAATGAGAGAATGCTTTGCCCTCTTTAAATTCATTCAGATCCCATATGAATTGTTTATGTTTGTGTTCTTTTATGTATTTTTCTATTGAATTCTTTAAGAATGTTTCACGCCTAGAGAAGTCAGGGTCTGTTCCCAATCTAAGAGATCTTTCAATTTTTTCCTTTAACCTCTTCCCCGTCTTCTCTAGAATAACTTTTTCTTCCTCGAGAAGTATTTTCATTAAATTCAGTGATAAACTTAATAGTTCTTGTTCACACTTTTAATTAACTGAGGGGAACTTGATCTCAAAGTCTCCCATTTAGACTTTTTATTTTCCTTGTAGGCTAAATAGAGTTCCTTAAATATAGACTTCAGGTTTACTCTGTCTGTATCTTCTGTTAATTCACAGTCTGAAATTTTTTTTAAACATCCAACAACCATTTCTCTGTACCTACAGGCTCACTAAGAAAACCTTCCATTTAAAGAAAAATCACAGAAAAAGTAAAAAAAATAAATCTCTCAAGAGTTTGTGATTAGTTAAATCACTGAAATTATACACCAAACTCTAAATTTAAAATATACCACCTTTTGTTTCTTACCAATAAAAACACCATACTGAATATAAAACCAAGTCATATGTGACATTACCACTGCCATGTAATACCAATGAACGCAAAAATATATATCCTTCACAAGTGTCCCTACATTGACCTAATAAAGGAAGGATAATTGTCCTGAAAAGAACGGTCCCACCTCTGGAGGCTTGCCCTATTAATAACCTAATGTGTCCCTATACAAATATCACAGAAATTCAGCACCATATAATTCTCTTGTACTATTTAAATTTTCAAAAACAAGACAGAAAAAAGACCTCAGAGACGATATTCCCACACAGAGATAACCACTTATAATCCTGCAAGAAGGTTATCTTACCTAGGTTCAATTAAATTTTAAAGCCTGTATTAGACTCTATCAGGGGACACTATATCAATATGACATGTGTATACAGTCTTATTTGCTGCACACACCCATAATTTTATAGTCTTTTATACAAGCACTGAAGGAGGAAATCAGCTAGAAGACATAAGGTTATCAAATCCAATGTTAGAATACAACCTCATTTTATTCTCCGATCCTGTCCTCTCATCCCGACGCGTTTCCCCCTGGTTAATGAGTCAGGGTTCATCAGGGGAATAAAAAGACAGGTATAACAATAACAGCATGCAGCGAAACTTGCCCTATTAATGTACCGGTGATAGCCTCCCTGGGTTAAACAGTCCCACCTTAAATAAAAAGGAGAAAAACATTGTGTATGAAATTTGGCATAAGAACACTAAATTTCATGCGCATAATATTAGTCTAGAATGCGCCTGATTTATAAACCTGCTCTACAGTGGGTCATAAATCAGGCACATTCTAACACTAGGGCGACAGTTCTGGCTCAGGTATACCACTTTGAAAGTGGTTTACCTGTTCCAGCAGTAATGCCCCGAGAAATGCCATAACGAAGCTATAAATCTATAGCTTCATACGGTTCTAGTGCGCCCCGCCTCCTGCGATTTGAGTGAAGTGAACAGGGCTGCACCTGATATCGGGCTGGAAAGACGCCAGATATCTGGCGCAGCCCCGTTCATACATGTCACCCTGTATGTCCACTGGTAAGCACTAGAATTATCATCATGATAGCTATCTAGAATTACTTTCCGAGGACTGTGGCAAACTCTTCAATATTGCTTGGATTCTATTAGATATCTTAAACAAAAACTGCACAAACTTGTACCTAAGATTACTGATGCAGCCCTCAAAGCAAAGGATAATGATTTGGTGTTGGTTTTACATTTTGTACTGCTCAGTGTTTTAAAGTATTTTTTTTTTTTTTTTACATTTGGAACATGTTCAAGTCATAAATTATGAAGGCACGTTCTCTTAAGGCATGCATTGGTTTTTGTGTTGTACATGAATGGTTCTGCATGGATATATATCTGTAGAGTTTTATTTATATCATTAGTGTTGTGTTTACATTGTGCTTGGAGTAAAATATGTATGCAGCTAAGTTACAGCTAATAACTTTATTAAATAAAGTTGTCATGACTATAAATAATTGTAATGCGTATATTTTAGAGTGTACCTATTATTCACGCAGAACTGTTTGTTTTATTACAGCTACCATAGAGATACTGACATCTGTAGATAGACACCATATACACCATACTGCTGCTATCCCATCTCTGTTATGACAACCTCAAATATCTATAACTAAGGCATCGTAGTGCTCCTATACTGTTTATTGTACAACATTGATTCTGTGTATGATATTGTTCTGATTAAAATTATGTTGAAAGCCACTGTCTTTTTTCTGTAGTTTATCCTTTTCATGGATACCATATATAGTTAAGGGGCTGTCCAGTTAAAAAAATAAAATAAAATAGGAAGCTACCCGTGCCAAACAAAATAAAAAAGCCTAGACTTACCTTCTTCTAGTCTTCCGTTCTCCTGTTTAATTTTCATTCGCTTGTGAACGAGTTATCACCGCCAGAGGCGTAACTTGTAGCTCCTGGGTCCCATTGCAGAAAGTGAAATTGGACCCCTCAGCTACCATGTGTTATTTATAATGCTAGTATTCTCCTATGTAGCAGAAGGGCTTTTGGGCCCCCTCAAGCTGCAGAGTCCGGTAGCGACTGCTACCTCTGCACCACCTATAGCTACGCCCCTGATCACCGCTGAAGCTGCTGATCGGCTTCAGCGTTAACCTCCCTTACATGAACAGGTCCGAACAGTCATGTAAAAAGAGGCAAGTAACTACCACTACCAATCAATGGCTGCAGTGATGTTATCCCTTTCGGAAGCAGGAGAGGAAGCAAGTATAGGCTTTTTAAAAATGTTGATTGGCACAGGCAGCTTACTATTTATATTTTATTCGGATCAGACAACCCCTTTAATAACATTTTATATAAGGATACTTAACTTTTCTAGACAAGAAAAAAACTGGAAAAGATGCATGGAGATCAGCATGTCAATCTTATATTTAACTCTAATAATTGCATTAAGCAATGTTTCTAGCTAAACTAAGACCTTTTTGACTCTAGAAAGACTTTGTTACATTACTTGAATTATAACTGAAAAAAATAATGCTGACCTCCATTTCACTTTTTTGGATATTTTGTTTGATGGGTGTGAAGAGACTCATAGGCACAGACTGATGCACATATTATTGAGTTGATAAGCTCTACTGTTCTTATAAACTTTTCTTACAAAAACAAATCTGGGGCACTTTGTATGTATTGTATGTTTTCTGGTCTATGAACCTTTGACATTTACAGTACAGTTAATAATGATAGTCTAAAGAAAAAAAAAATGCTCTTTGAATGGCTTCACGTTTTAGGACTTAATAAAAAAAATCTGGTCCCTAGAAAGTCTTAAAATTGAAATCGTTCCACCTCAATTAAACAACAAAACACAACAAATTCCACCATGTTATTATTTGTTTACCAAAAACTAAGCCAAAATCCAGATGCGGTTTGTGAAACAATAAGTACACCCTTATGGTATGTCCACACTGCGTGTTGGGTTCGTTTTTGGATCTGTTTTGGATCGGAAAAACGCATTCAAAAGCGCTGCATAAATCGCATCCAAAACGCATCCAACATGCAGGTGCATGTTTGGATGCATTTTGGCTGCAGCAGAAACAAACCCTATAGTTTTAAATAGAGAGTCTGCTGTGTCCAAAGGATCAAGAACTGTCATGACAAGTCTTTGAACGGATCCAAAAGACGAATCACAAAAATGCATGAAAAACACGCATTGGCGATCACTCGTCTGAACGCAGATGCATGTTTTACATTAAAAACAATGTAAAACACACTGCACATTGTTAGATGCGGGTTTGGGTCCGTTTAGGGTCCGAAACATGGATCCAAACACGCATCTAAAAACGGATCCAACACGTCATGTGAACATACCCGTAGAGTGATTTCACACGGAGTTTGAATGCGTTTTTTTTGCAGAAATGTACCGAAAAATTCTCCAAAAAAGCAGCTGCATATATGAGTTCCTTTGACCAGCTGATTGTGTGGGTCCCATGACTTTGATGACTGCGTATACCAAACGGTTGTTATCAAGAGCAGCAACAGTGTAGATTGTCATTAAATCTTTACATTCCTATAAATAAATGCAGTCATTTAGACCTGAAAGCCATGTTAGACATGAGCCTTGGCTATAGGTAATAGAACGCATCCTGACTAGTAGACCTCAAGGCACAGTCAATAGGAAGCCATAGGAAGCAATAAAAACAGTAGAAAAAGGGCAGATTTAATGAATCAACCATTGACTTTGGAAACATTTGGTAACTTCATTCTAGCCGATGAGTGCTGGACTCACTGCACCTCCATTGTCGGCATCTAAAGTGTGTCTTTGGATGTTTTCTCTATGCATTTAGGATCATGGAGAACAAATAACATTTGCTACTTTGAGCACCTTAACATATTCTTTCACTGTGAAATAACCCTTTCTACTAGTGCCAAACTTTATAAGGCATTTCAAAGGGGTTGCCTAGAGCAAACTTTTGTAATAGATATGTTTGCTACAATAAATAAAAACCTCTGGGAGGATTAATCTGTTTCTTAACTTTTACTCTACCCAACCACAAAGTTATAAATACAATAAAATATAAATATTCCCTAATAACTATGACAGGAAGCTCTACTTGTAACCAACATCTGCTGCTAAATGTTATGTCGGTATAAATGTTTATATATAAAGCTATACTGCTGTTTTTATCACATATCTCACCTTGGATACATACATAGTTTTGATTATGTGTTAGCTCTCGAACACATACTAGGGCTTATTTCATAGGAAGAGAATATTTTTATAGCATAGAAGGAAACAAACTTCAAGCAGATGCCGTCTTTGACGAATTCAAACCTAGAACCCAAGTGAAGCAAATCAATTCTAAAGCCTTATCAACCCTGCTGCCCTGTGTGTGATATTTACTGGGCATATAAATATATGCAGATTGGCTTATTGCTCAGCATATTACATAATGACCGAATTATCCAATGCCTTTTAAGAGAATTCTTTTATATTGCATTTCTTTTTATAAGTTAATATGCCTATTTCCATCTTTTTGCCTATTACTGTGTTGAATAGAATATAAAGCCAAATATACCTATCTAGTGTTATAAAAAAATAAAACTTTGAAAACCTGGATAGGTAAAAAATCTATATGAAGGTCATGCAATGAAGAGATCTGTATTTTCTAGCAAATATATTCCCTAGTTAGAAGTAATTTTTTATGAATGTAAGCAAATCGTATCACCCATGCTGGCTTTGTTACCATTGTATTCATAATGCCATGACTAACAACCATTAATAAAAATTTGTTATGTTGTAAATGGCAGCCATTCATCTCATCCAGTTTACATTTGCAATTTACATTTAGAAAATGAAATTGTGAACCTCCTAAATCGTAATAAATGATGAAGCAAGGATTCAAGAGATGCTTAGAAATGTAATTACTAATCTTCTCTGTAGGTTCACTCACTGTAAAAGGTTGTTAGTGGTTACTATTAGAAATCCTGATTTACTCTATCCCTAAGCTAATGTTGACAATGTAATCTCCAGATTTACTTTACAATTGTCTAACAGCCTTAAGGGAATCTGAAGCAAGATTCTCTGTAATCCAGGTTATTATGGACAATATTTACCACTGAAAAGTATTTTCTTTCAAGTAAGCTGCTACCTCTCTGCATAAAGGGGTTTTCTTACTACAAAGATTAGCTTTCCATATAAAGGGACAAGTAATTGAAGACTTTTCCTAAATACACTGACAGAGTGACAAAGGTTCAGGTTGGGGGGCACCTAGGAAATAGTGACCACAATATAATACATTTCTACATATCCTTTATCGAGGACTCACAAAAACACTGAATTTCAGAAAGGACAATTTGAATCTGTTTAAGGAGACCATAAACCACATTTACTGAGACAAGGTCTTCAAAAATAACAGAACAGTTAATGAATGGGAGATCTTTAAAAACCTCTTAAGCACTCATAGTGAGAGGTACATACCATATATATTCGAGTATAAGCCGATCCGAATATAAGCTGAGGCACCTTCTTTGCCACAAAAACTGGGAAAACTTATTGACTCGAGTATAAGCCTAGGATGGAAAATGCAGCAGCTACTGATAAATTTCAAAAATAAAAATGATACCAATAAAATTACATAAGCAGGTATAGGCAGTTTAATGTCCCCCATAGAAAGGTAGGCAGTTTAATGTCCCCCATAGGCAGATATAGGCAGGTATCTGTCCCCCCTCAGGCAGCGCAGGCAGTGTGATGACACTAACGTCGCCTGCGGCCTTCCCGAGTCCAATTGCGCTCTGCAATAGTGTTTTCAGCTGTATGCGCTCCCAGAGGAGTCGCATACGGCTGAAGAGATCCCTGCCGTCACCCAGGCCATGGCAGCACCCGGACACTGACGGGTGACTCCAGTGTCAGCTGTATGCACTCCCAGAGGAGTCGCAAACAGCTGATGTATCCCCACTAGCACCCGGGCCATGGTAGCGCCTGGACGCCAGTGGTGACTCGAGTATAAGCCGAGGACGGCTTTTTCAGCATATTTTTTAAAATGATTACAAACAGGGAAAAAACAATGTGGATCAACAGAGATGTAAAGGAAGAAACAAATAACAAAAATAAACCGTTTCAGCTACTTAAGCAGGAGGACAGTGAAGTAGCACTAAAAAGCTATAATGAAAAAAATAAAATATGTAAAATAATGATAAAGGCAGCAAAGCTGGAGACAGAAAGGCAGATTGCCAAAGAGAGTAAAACTAACCCCAAAATGTTTTTTAACTCCTTCCCGATGTAGGATGTACTGGTATGTTGTAGCAGGAAGTGTGTTTCTGCAAATGGACATATTGGTATGTCCTGCAGATCATGCGGGCTCCCAAGCGAACCCCGAACGAACGCGACATGGTACCAGTGGTATATTACTGCTGGCCTTATACCGCATTGCCTGCGGAGTGCGCTCTGTGTGAATACCTCACAGCCCGGGAGTGTTGTAAGAAACACTTGACATGCTAGCTTTACTCAGCAGGTTGATACGATTACAGCAATACCCAATTTGTATTTTTATATTTTATATTTTACTGCTTTTACAAAATAAAAACACTTTAATTCAAAAAAGAAAACACGTTTTTGCTTCGCCATAGTCTGAGAGCCATAACTTTTTTATTTTTTTTGTCTATAGAGCTGTGCAGCGGTTTGTTTTTTGGATGAGTTGACATCTTTATTGGTTTCATTTTTTTGGGGATAAGGCTTTTTGATCGGTTTTAAATCCGTTTTTTGCGGCAAAAGCTGGCAGAAGAAGCTCCCTTCTTCTGTCTGCGGCTTATTTGTGGCGATCTTAATAGATCACCACAGCTAAAGGGTTAATCACTCCGGCCACAGGTGATGTGGCATAAGGCCAGCAGTAATATACCGCTGGTCCCATGTCGCGATCGTTTGGGGCTCGCTTGTAAGTCTGCACGATCTCCAGGACGTCTTCAGTTACATCTATTTGCTGGAACGCACCTTCCACTAGGACATACCGGTAAGTTCAATGTTGGGAAGGGTTTATAAATGAAAATAAAGAACACTACTAGGATTGCAGTAATTTGTCACCCTGCCTTCCAAAAAACAGATTTAAAACTGATCAAAAAGTCCCCCAAAAATTATGCCAATAAAAACGTCAACTCATCCTACAAGAAACAAGACCCTACACATCTCCGTACACAGAAAAATAAAAAATGTATGGCTCTCAGACTATGGTGATCCAAAAACGTGTCTTCCTTTTTGAATAAAACTGTTTTTTGTGTAAAATCAGTAAAACATAAAAAGAATTGTGAATTGTGTATCGCTGTAATCATATTGACCTGCTGAGTAAAGCTAGCATGTCATTTATATTGCACAGTGACCGCTTTAAAACATAAAAATAAAAAAAACACTACAAGAATTGCTGTATTTTGTTCAAAATGTCTCACAAATACCTTAATAAAAAGTTATCAAAATGTCATATGCACCCCATAAGGGTACCAATAAAAATGTCAACTCATCCCGCAAAAAACAAGCCCATACTCAGCTCCATATACAAAAAAAATTAAAAATTATGCATACTGCTCCCTGTTTGTTAAAAATGTTAAAAAAGTTACTCACCTCTTCTCTTTCTCTAAAATGAGGACAATTGGCTTCTACATCAAGGGGTTTTTTGCCTTCCTCTGGATCAAGACTAAAGGATAATAGGCTGACCTGGATGGACGTCTTTCGGCCTTGCAAACTATGTAACTATGTAATAGATTTTACTTTAGTCATAACATAAGAGTTATTATATGTGCTCTGAATGCACACAGGTGTCTATGGTTACCTGTTTTTTTTACCATAATTCTGAAACTACTTCTGATTTAGCCCCCATTTATATTCCCAGCGACGTCACCATGGACGGATAACTCAGTCTGGAGCAAACTAAATATCTCCAATAACATTTTATAGAAATCCCACAGAAAAAAAAAACCCATTGTGGAGAACTCCACTGGATATCATATTATGGAAGTAATCAAAGATTATAATGAGGAATACCTCTGTAATATAATGCACATGAAGGCTAACTAAACTAACATAATATATACACAACAGAAGCAAATTCTAATTTTATAATGTTTCAATCTAATCTTACAAGGATATTGAATAACTTTAAAAATACTCTCCCATATACCGTAGTTTTGTATTGATGAGTTATTTCCTAACGATCTGTCCTTTACTATACACAGGTACTTTTTAATTTAGCTTTTTGCACTTGAGAGCGAATGAAGGTCATATATAATTTATCATCTTATCTTTAAATGTATAACTGTTATGTGAATTACCGTAACATATTGGTCTCTGGTAACAGGAAACATATTTCCAAATTTACCTCAAAACATTTTAGAATTCTAAGTGTCTGATAGACTGTAAAGACTTGGAAATTGTGTCCCATAAATAATTTCCAGAAATCCTTTTCCCTTAATTCTGATTGAGTCACCTGTTAGAGTTGAATACTGCAGTGACTAAATAGTGTAGTCAGGCCTGTAATAATTGTGGAGGTCCTTATGCATAAATACCAGCCAACATTATGAGTGGAAGAGAAACTGTGTGTATGCTTAAAGATACAAGAGTCTATTAACCTCTATCTTATCTCAAGTTTCTTCTGATATCTCACTGACATGTCACCGGCCAATGCAAGAATGGTGAACAGGATTCAGGTGCAGTCAAACTGCCAGTGTTTATGGATGCCTAAAGATGATTTAAGAGATGTCTAACAAATCAGTGACCCACAATTTGCACCGTTTTAGTCTATAAAGACATTCCATTTATCCATTGCCATCCTCAAGAAGTTATGTCTCAACCCATCTTCTTTATCTATCACCCCATCTCTCTGCTACCATTTGCTTCAAAACTCCTCAAATAGCACTTGAAATGTCCTCCCATCTTTCATCTAACTTACTTCTTGACGCTGTGTAATCTGGTTTCTGACTCCAATACTCTACTGAAACTGACCTAACTAAAGTCGGCAATGACTTGTTGACCACAAAAACCTACTCTGTGCTCCTTCTCCTAGATCTGTCCTGTGCCTTTGATAAAGTTGCTATATTTACTATTTTGCCATAGGCAAATTTAAACTCTATCAGTTCACAAACTGAAAAAACACTAAAACGTAACTTTTATTATGGTATAATTCTTAACCCTAAACACACTAATTAAAACCCAGATTTCTAACCTCACCATTTAACCCTTTCTACTTCTGAAAGAAGGAAATAGCTCCTTTTCTGTTATCAAGTCTGGTGGAGCACACCCTATTAACAGACAAGCCTTATATATACAGCAAATTTCTATCTCCCATTAAGGGGATCCCAAGCCTACTACTTGGGCAGTTGTCCCTAATACCTCAGACAACATAAACAAATAAGGCCCCCTTGGACACCGTCTGCACTGGTGACCACTTCTAGACAGAGGTAAGAATCACAAATTTAAAACTTATGCCTGACACCCCGACAAGATCAATTTCACCAGCTAACCTGGCTTTCATCAGGGGTTAGAGGTTCCTGTCCACAAGTGGGTCTAAGCTCACTTTCCATTTATATCATATTTAGAATACACACCCTATTCAGGGTGCTCACCATTTAGCCTCAGAGAATCCACAAAAACCCTCTCCCCCTACCGCTCTCCTGCCCGACACTCATTAATATTGCTGCTACTGACAGCATCACCATGCTCCCATAAACAGAAATCCACATACAAATACACCATCTCCATAACTGGTCTTGCGCCCTGACTTACCATGCTGCCCCGCGTCCGCGTACAAAACAAAGGACATTTTCTGCCCTTACTGTGATTGGACCTCCGTCCCCATCTCTCTCATATTATTGCAACAGCTTGTCTCCCTAGAACGGACAAACAGGAATAATAGTTACATTTCACAGCACACTACTCTAAAGAACCTGCAGCTTTAATAAAATGAATATGTAAATATACAATGTAAAAGAGAAGTGGTTTAATGGGAATAGTGGACTAAGACAATAGTTAACAGAACAATGGAATAAGTATTTAATAAATGCTTGCAGCATTAAATAAAATGAATATGTATATTATATATAATGAAGGTGCTTTGTGGGAAGAAAATATGACAATATTGTACAGTACAATGAATATATATTCCCAATGAATATGCATATTATACATGGAGGAGAAGGGGTAATGGATTTTGATAAAGCTGGTAGTTTTGCAGTTAGAAATGTTAACAACTATTCCCTGCTTAGTCTGTTCCCAGGGGAGCCATCGCAAAATTGAAATAAAATGAGAGAGATGGGACGAAGTCCACATCACAGACATGGCATAAATGACCATAGTATACAGAATGTGTGCGCGTTCTTCATGAAAAACATGGGCGCAAGCCTGTTATGGAGATGGTGAATTAGTCTGAGATTTTCTGTATTATGGGAGCAAGGTGCAGCAGTCGCAGCAAAAAATATGGGGGGGGTGAGTGTGCGTGCAGGAGAGCGGAAGGGGAGTGGGTTTTTTGTGGATTCTCTGATGGCTAAATTGGTGAGCACCTAAATAGGGTGTGTATCCTAAAGATATAAAAGAAGTGAGCTAGACCACATGTGACCGGACCTCTAACCCCTGATGAAGCCAGGTTAGCTGGTGAAACATGTCGGGGATGTCAGGCATAACTTTTAAATTATGATTTCTCACCTCTGTCTAGAAAGTGTCACCAGTACAGACGGGTCCCAAGGGTGCCATATTGTTTTTGTGTCCAGAGATTAGGGACGACTGCCCAAGTAGAAGGCTTGCGATCCCTTACTGGAGCAAGAAAATTTGGCTTCATATATAAGGCATTCCTGTTAATAGCTGGTGCTTCCACCAGACTGATAACAAAAAGGAGCTATTCCTATCTTTCAGAAGTAGAAAGGGTAAAATGGTGAGGTTAGAAATCAGGTTTTTAAATAGTGTGTAAAGAGGTTAAGAATTATACATAAGAAAAGATACTTTTAAGAGTGATTTACATATAGAGAACAGATTAGCTTTGAGTTTGCCTATGACAAAATAGTAAACATAGTGATCAAAAGTCACTCTCTGTTCTCTTGCGAAATTCCCATTTTTTTGGAGAATATTTGATCCCTCAATACTCTTACAAATTCTCTTTTCCCTCAGTATCCCAGACTTCACCCTTTTTGGATTACCTCTTACTTCTCTGATCAAACGTTTACTGTCTCTCACTCTCGCACCACCTCCTCCTCTCGCCCTTTTTCTGTTGGAGTCCCCAAAGGGTCAGTCCTGGTCCCACTACTCTTCTCTCTCTATATCCTTGGCTTCGGTAAACTCATAGCATCACGTGGCTTCCAGTACCGATTGTATGCTGATGACACTCAAATCTACATCTCAGGCCCAGATGTCAACTTACTGCTTTCTAGGATCCCAGAGTGTCTATCGTCCATATCCTCCTTCTTCTCCTCCTGCTTTCTCAAACTCAGTGTGGAGAAAACAGAGTTCATCATCTTTCCCCCATCCCACTCCAACTCTTCATCTGATCTATCTACCCCAGTCAATGGCTCCATGCTATCCCCAGTCCTACAAGTCCGCTGCCTTGAGATAACCCTTGACTCTGTCCTTAAAACCACAAATCCAATCCCTGAACACCTCCTGCTGCCTCCACCTGAAAAATATGTTCTGAATTTGCTTTTTTCTTGACTTTGACTCCACAAATTTTCTTGCTCATGCCCTCATCATCTCATACCTCGTGTAACAGCTCGTGCTACGGTCCCGACCCCAGACCACAGTCACCACGCTGTTACCCAGCCTGACTATTTGCTTCCGCACTGCAACTCAGGGCTGGGCTGTTTGCCTCTCCTCTTCGGCTTCCTTCCTGTACCCGTACTCACCTTCTCCCATCCGCTTCCTCCTCAGCAGGTGAGCTCCCGTATTTTTTCCCACCCCACTAGTGCGCTTCGCACAAATCCAGTTCCCCTGGATAAAAGGGCGAGCTCCGCAACAGGTAATTGTGCTCCTGCTAATCCATTACTTGCGGAGCTTTTTAAAGATGGCCCGTTTCCTGTCAAGCTGTGCCATTGTTGTTGTGCATATGTTTCACAAGCAGTCTCTTTTCTACTTTCCTTATCTATTACCACCTGCCTGACCTTCATCTGCTGACGTTGTTCTAGCCGTGCCTGCCAGTCCGCCAGTCCTGCCACTCTGCGTTCCAGCCTGCTCTGTGTCATCCTCTTTGGCTGTCACCATCAGGGTCTACGTCAGGGGAATTGACCTGCGGGTTCTCCCTGCAGCAAAGTCTTTCCCGCTTTGTGGCAGGCGCCGGTGAAGTCAAGAGGCCTCTTAAACTCCAGTCTTCGGCGTAGGCTTTGCTAACTCTGCGCGGTGACCAGTGGATCCACTATCTTCTCCTCTGTGCAGCATGACACCTGCAACATTCTTTTCTGTGGCCTTCCAGCTAGTGCTCCCTTTCAATCCATCCTCATCTCCGTTGCCTGGCTGATCCACATCTCTCCTTTCTACTCCTCTGCCTCTGCAAATTCCCCAGATAATTCAGTTCAAGCTGCTAACAATGACACATTCGGCTCTCCATAACCTGTCCCACCCCATACATTTCTGCCCTAATTTTGCTATATCATGCAATCTTCTCTTCACAAGACCTTCTTATCTGCTCTCTTCTTTTCAGCTGCTCACACAACCGTCTCCAAGAACTCTCCCGTGCATCCCACATACTCTGGAACTCACTAAAACATCACATCAGACTCTCGCCACCTTTACCTGAAAAACCCATCTCCACAAATATAAGCAAATAAATCTGTAATAACGATAGATGGGCGAATTCTCAAAAATACTGGTTCATCACTACCCGAATTATCCGACAAAATTCGTTTTCGTGTCCGAATTACTTTTCGCATGGGGGGGGGGGGGGGAAAAAAAAAAAAAAATCACGTTAAAAAACAGCTATTTCCAGGCTTCCCAGAAGCCTGCAGGTGCTGAAGAACGTGTGCCAATCTAATATGCATAGGGAGCTTGTTTGGTCTTCATACAATTTGAGGTTTAGTATGAACACGCACATGACTGCCGCCGCTCTTATAATCGCTTCACTAAAAAATGCCCTGGGCACTTATGGGGCAAAACTGACCAAAAAAACTGAGCAAGAACGTAGCCTGATAAAGTCATATGCAGCAAAAGCTGGAAAAAAACAAACTGAGATCTCAGGTGGCAAGCATTTATGACAGAGTGTGGAGTGACGGCGCAGCCACAGCAGCATGAATGTCAGACAGGAGCACAAATGACATTCTGGAAGTGTCAAAACAGTACCAGGACCAGCATAGTGGCAACAATGACACAGTGGTGAGGTCACGGAGGCAGCAGCATGAGGTCAGGCAGTGGCACAAATGAACAAATTCTGTATCTGGCAAAAAAGGAAGTCCAAAGAGTGGTACAATGAACACAGAGTGGAGGCAAACGTCAGTATCAACAGCACAGCAGCATATGGTCAGACAGAGGACACAATGACACAGTGTGGAAGGCACGGCAGCCAGCCACATCAGCAGCATTGAGTTCAGACAGTGGCACATGACAAATTCTGGAGGTGGCAAAAACAGGAGTATGCACAGTGTGGAGGCACCGGCAGCAGCCACGGCAGCAGCAAGGTCAGACAGTGGCACAATGACACCAGTGTGGAGTCACGACAGAGTCAACAGCAGCAGCAATGAGGTCAGAGAGGTGCACAACGACATTCTGCATGTGGCAAACTAATATTAGTCCACAGAGCGCACAATGAACAGAAGCGAGTTCACTGGCGGCAGCAGCAATGAGTCAGGCGATGGGCACAATGACAGAGATGGATGAGATGACAGGAGCAACAGCATGAGGTCAGAGATGGCACAATGACATTCTGTAGGGCAAAACAGTACCAAGGGAGCCGCAAGAGGCACAATGACACATGTGATGTCCACGGCAACCGCACAGCAGCAGCAGCATGATCACATAGAGTGGCACAATGACAGAGTGTTGAGGTGGGTGGCAATACCAAGACCCTGGTAAGAGAAAAAGAGACGTGGTAGGCATATGAGAAACCTATCAGCAATGTGATGCCATCTACGGTGCGGCATCAGAAAAGTGGCTGAGGCAGGTAGTTTGACCCAGACTGACCGCCAAAGGCATTGGTGTGTGAAAACCTGGCCGATCACTGCCTTATTTCATCATGACAAAGGTCATATCGTTCAACATTTCCCTAGGACAAGCGGGTTCTTCTTGGGTAAACGATGGCCCCCCCCGCACTGACACCGCTCTGATGCCACACAACTCCTACCTGGCTCCGGTCAGGACAAGCTGCTCCACTGCAAACTCTGGCAAGTTGCGCCCACGACCATCCAGTTTAGGCTGCCCTATTCCACGATCTTCTAACTGGGGTGCAGATTGCTGTCCCAAGTAGGCCACAACCTGTTGGTTCAGAGGAATGCTCCCAGTGCCATCTCTGCGCTGCTGTTGACTGCCCTCCTCACTAAGCGTGTTGAAGGATTGCTTCCATTAGTGACACCAGACTTAGGTTACTTGCTGAGGGAGCTGGTACTGCTCCTGACCCCCCCACCGTCCCCCAGCATCCCGCCGTGCAGTAGTACTGAGCGCTGAGGAACCCCCCGGTCAGACCTGTCAGAGAGGGACATGCCAGCACTGAGCAGCGGCCACTGATTACGGATGATATCCCTATATTATTTGGAGTTGTCTTCCCTCTCAATAGCTGGAAAAAGGTCTCCCATTTTTTTTGGACCGGTAGCGAGGGCAATATGGTGAGATGCCAGAAGTCATCCCTTCTGCCGGATTGCTGACAATTGGCTGTCACTAGCCAGGCAAATTAAAGCAATGCTGCGTGACATCTGCTCAAGTGACTCCGATGGCTCCCAGCCTCCAGTTATTCACTGTATACTGCCACGGTGCTTGGTAGTCAACTGCCTCTCTTCCTCATCTCATCCACCTCCTCCAGCTTCTCCTGCTCCTCCACTCTACCACCTGGGATATGAAAACCCACTCATTTCACCAGACAATGCATCGGCTCCAATTCCTCCTCCTCCTCCTCCTCCATTTCCAGTCCCCACCGTAACTCATTATGGCCACTAGATGTAGTCCGCCACATCTTCCGCAGTCCCTGCCCAGACAGAAATTTTTTTTTTTTCAGCAACTGTTCCAGGACATGAAGCAGTGAATGACGTTCTTCATCCCGTAGTCCCTGGCGACTGACAAATAACTAGGCCTCCTCGAATGGCCTCAACAAACGCAGGTGTCACGCAAGAGCTCCCACTGGGCGGACATCAAAGTTACACAAGGGAGTACTTCTTCTGCCCTTATCATCAAAAATCGATAATGGCCTTTCTCTGTTCATACAGTCGAGTCCAACATGTGCAGGCAGGAATTCCCAGCGGGTGGAAACATCGCAAATCAAGCGTGCTTGGGGAGCAGTTCAGCCGCTGCAACTCAGTAGGGTAGTTTCCTGGCTTTGTACGAAAGGATAAAGGTGCATGACTGTATTCCAGGCCATTTTCACAGAATGTTCTGAAGATCTGTGGAAATACTTCAGTAACCATTTTACAACCAGATTGAACACGTGCGCCATGCAGGGCGCATGGACCAACCCACCTTCGGTGCAGCGCGGACACCCTTGTCCTCCCCATAGTCCGTCACCAGATGGTTCCGATTTTGCCAGTTTTGGCTCGGAAAACGCCACAACTTCGATTTCTTGCTGCATTGACGCGGAGCAGTTTCCTCCCCTGTGTGACTTCGTTCGCCGAAGGCAAGCTAGGTGTAGTAAACTGCGTGACACCGCTGTGCCCTACACATTGGAATTATGGAGCAGCTACTTGTGGAGGCTGAGATGTGGGTTGTGGGAGTGAGGATAGAGAGGCCGCCATTGTCGCAGGAGCATGCAGTTTGACAACGTGGAGGAGAAAGTCGCGTCTCCTGTTCCAAGTCTGTTTGTGTGCCTGGGCAGTCAGCCACATCAGACCCCAGTGGTCCGTAAAGGACCATGTACTCTTGCCCTGACCGTGTAAGTTACACGCTCCAGACGTCCTCTCTGCGCCGTGTACCTTGGAAACAAACCGATAAGCTCAAGGACTGACCCACTTTCTGTTCAACCTATTTATGAAGTGCTGGACTTGCCTTTATGGAAAAGGAAATTACGGCTTGTAACTCTCCATCTCGGCCTCGGCACAAGCCATTAGTTCTCCTGAATGGTGCAATAGTCCACCATTATGAAAGTGGAGTGACTGCAAACCATACCAACTTGTGATTGTAGCAGGAGCACGGTCAGCATACTGCACCATAGGATGGTTTTGGAAAAGGGGGACCGCATACTGTTGTCTCATTATTACAAACGCCTCTCTGAACGACGCTGGCGCCAGTGATAAGCGAGACAGCAGAGCATCTGGACCGGTATAGGATGTCAAATAGAAACATATGACTTCTGAATATGAGGTGGAGCCTTGACTGTCTGAAATGGCATTCGTGCCACTTGCCGGCCTGCTGTCAGCTGAGCCGCGGCAGGATGGAACCACCAACATCTAGCCACGTTTTCTTCCCAGGCCACCGGATTTTGAATGCTGCAATGTGTTGACGCAGGGCCGTTGTGCCAACTTTAGCTCCCTGGCCACGCTTCACATTCCTTGCCCACAGATTCTACATATACCCATATTTCGGCTCCTCCGGTGTCCTTAGCAAAGAACCTGCCACACGCCGAGTAGCTGATTTTAACCTGCCAACACACGCCTCCGCACTGATTAACTACGCCGCCGCTTCCAATTCGCTGAGCCCCAGTGCCGCTACTGTCTTGGACCTGCTAAGCGGTCTTTTCTACTACCCCGTGGCCGCTGGCTCCCGACCTCACACTGCTGCTAACCCTGCTGACTCACGGCCACACCAACCCACTAGCTCTGCTGCGCCTCATGCCTGAACGCGCAAGCTGACGCCTCTTCACCTGACGATGATGAAGCCCATGCTTTCACCCGGCACCCAGGAGCGGTCGGGGCTACATCATCATCTATTTGTTTATCAATCTGTCACTACGTCCTCAGTCACCGTCTTGTAAAGCCGAGGCTGGACCTCTCACCACATGACCTCCCATGGCCACTCACCACATCCTATACCTTTGCCTGCCTACTGCAAAGAAAGCTGGATATAGGCCCCATTTCTTCCGCTGCCAAGTAGCTGCCTGACTGCCCTCCCAAATTGTTCATGCCTCGCTATTTAGTGGCGTCTGAGCCCAGAACACATATAGATCCCTGGCTGAGGAACTGGATGGGACAAGGCTGTTCTGAGGATCAGGTAGGGCCTCTGACCCGCTCACCTGGCCATGCCAACTAAGTTTGTGACTGAGGTTCCACCGACTCTTGGCTTGGGTATTCATATGTCATCTGGGAGGAAGAGGAAATGCCTAGTCAACCCATCAAGAACCCTTGGGTTTGCTGAACAACACACGGCCGCACTAGATTACAGCGGCAAGTTGTGGCCCCTCACCGATTGTAACCCTGCTGCGACGTCCCTTGCTGTTCTGCGCCTGGCCCTTTCAGAAAAGTTTGTGCCACTGCATCTCCGCAGTTGCAGAGCCTCGCCACCTCTCAGTCCTACCTACTGTTTGTTCTAAAATGAACAACTCAGTTTGATGAAGCAATCTGAATATGAAAAATATACATCCCAGTTTTGACTCCAAATGAACCCAGTAACACTTGGGTAACCCATTGGAAATAAATTGCCTCTCCACAAATGGCCAGGGAAAAATTTACATGTATTGTCGTTTACCAGCACTGTGAAGTGTTGTAAACTAAATTTATAAAAGCACAACATTGCATAATTAACTTCGCTTGTGATATGCTACAAGAAAAATTTATATTTTCGGTGTTTGAAAAAGACGCTTTATTTTGACAGCACAGCAGCAAAACAACGCATAAATTAACCCCTGATGTAAATTGTCGCAATAAGTAATAGGAGCCCCACAAACAGTAACTTTGTAGCTTGTTACAATTGGTGTATTTTCTACGCCACACAACAAGATATTAAATTTAAATAACTTTTGCTTGAGAATTAGCTACCAAAAAAAAAAAATATATTATGTCGTTGAAAGAAAAACGGTTTAATTTTTGTCAGCACAGCAGCAAAACAATGCTTAATTAACCCTGATTTAAATGGCGCAATAGAATTGAGCCACCACAAACTAGTAGCTTTGACGTGTTACAAAGGTGTATTACTACTCCACCACAACAAGAGATAAAATTGTAATAAAACCTTTGCTTGTGAATTATGCAACCAAAAAAAAAAATATATATCTTGGCGTTGAAAAAAAGACGGTTCATTTTTGTCAGCACAACCAAAAACAACGCTAAATTAACCCCTGGATGTAAATTGCGCAATAGAAATGAGCCACCACAAACAGTAGCTTTGTAGCTTGTATACAATTGCGTATTTTCAATTCTACGCCACACAACAAGAGATAAAATTGTAATTAACTTCTGCTTTGTTAATTAAGCTTACCAAAAAAAATTATATATATTTGGCGTATAAAAAGACGGTTTAAAATATGTCAGCACACCACAAAACAACGCTTATTAACGCCCTGGATGTAAATTGCGCAATAGAATATAGCCACCACAAACTAGTACTTTGTAGCGTGTTACGAATGGTGTATTTCTACGCCACACAACAAGAGAAAAATTGGTAATTAACCTTTGCTAGTGAATTAGTCAACCAAAACAAAAATTATATAAATATATAATTTGGCCTTTGAAAAAAGACGTATATATTAGTCAGCACACCACAAAACAACGCTATAAATAACCCAGATGAAAAATGCGCAAAAGAATAGAGCCACCACAAACTAGTATCTTAGTAGCGATGTTACAATTCGTAATTATTCTACCTCCATTCACAACAAAGAGATAAAATTTGAAAATAACCTTTGTTCTTGTGAATTAGCTACCAACAAAAATATAATTGGCGTTGAAAAAGACGGTATATTTTTGTCAGCACACCATCAAAAACAACCGCTTAATTTAACCCCTGGATGTTAAATTGCGCAAAAGAATTTAGTCCACCACAAACTAGTAGCATTTGTAGCTTGTACAATGGCTTATTTTTCTACGCCCGAACACAACAATAGATAAAATTTAAATAACCTTTGCTTTGAATTAGCTACCAAAAAAAAAAATATAATATTTGGCTTTTGAAAAATACGTTTTATTTTTTGCAGCACACCAGCAAAACAACGCTAAGTAAACCCCTGGATGTTAAATTGCTCATATAATTTACCCACCACAAACTATGTAGCTTTGTAAGCGTTATACAATGGTGTATTCTTTCTAAGCAGCGACAATACAACAATGAGATAAAATGTAATTAACCTTTGCTTGTGAATAAGTCAACCAAAAAAAATAAAGTATTATTTGGGCGTTGAAAAATACGGTTCTAATTTTTGTCGATCTACACCAGCAAAACAACGCTTAATTTATATAACCCCTGGAGAAGTAAAATGCGCAATAGAATAGATGCCAACCACCAAACTAGTAGCTTTGTAGCGTGTTTACATGGCGTATTTTCCTACGCCCCAACAAGAGATAAAATTGTAAATTAACATTGCTTTGAATTATGCTACCAAAAAAAAACTATAAAATTTGGCGTAGACAAATGACGGATTATTTTTTGTCAGCACACCACAAACAACGCTTAAATTGACCCCTGGATGTAAATTTGCGCAATAGAATAGATCAGTCCAAAAATGAAGTGGTTATTTGTATTGTAAAAGCTGTTTCGTTAAATGATACAACAGGAACTGGCTTAGATCCACTTGGATTTTGAATGTTATGCAGCTGCAGTGATAACGCACTAATGGGATTTCAGATCCAATACCCCCCAAAAATCAGAAATAGAAACAATCAGAGAACAGTCTCTGAGACAAGCTGAGAACACCCCAATCAAAATCGCTGTGTAAAATCATTCTCTCAGAAAGCGCTATCACCCGTCATCAGCACCTTCCCTGTCATTACATTGAGAGGAGTGGTGGAAGCTCCCAGCGGCGCGCTCCGACTCTTATATAGTGCGTTGACAGTCACAGAATCCCGCCGTACTCTGAGTTGCTTCATCTCTGCACATTCAAGCAGGCTATGCCCTACTTACCTCCCAGAGTGCTTTGCCCCATGTAGCGCCATGTGCTCGCAGCCATTTTTATCAATCAAAAGCACACTTCGTTAAACCCGAAGTACCCCAAAGTTCGACTTCGTTCCGAACCGAAGTTTTCCTGAAATTCTAAACGAATTCCACTTCGTTAGAATCGATTCGCCCATCTCTAGTAATAACCCTTCTGCCATTCCACCATAATACACACAGCTCCGTCCCTCACCTTCTGTCTCCCCCTGCTCACTGTAGATGTAAGCCCTCACAGTTAGGGTCCTCTCTCCTTCCATATCAGTGTGTTACTTAGTGTTATTGCAGTTTTCTTTTATTATATTTGTCTTATATTATGTACCTGAACCACTTGGCATGTACAGTGTCCTGGGATTAATGGCACTCTAAAATAAATAATGATAATAATAATAATGTCTGAGGGGGTAACTGAACAGTATAGTTAAGTGACACCACATAATAACATACAGAGAAAATACAGGTGCACACAGATTTTTATATACATCAGGTAAAATAAGTTTTGAACACGTCACCAATTTTCTAAGTAAATACATTTTTAAAGGTGCTATTGACATGAAATTCTCGCCAAATGTTTGTAACAACCCATCCAATCCACACAGGCAAAAAAATCAAACCATAGATGTACATCAATTAGGTTATGTGTAATAATGAGAAATGACACAAGGAAGAAGTATTGAACACGCTTACTGAAATGTATTTAATACTTTATACAAGTATAACAGTATGGTGGTGACAGCTTCAAGATGCCTCCTCTATAGAGAAACTAGTCGCATGCATTGCTCAAATGGGATTTTGGCTCATTCTTCCACACAAACACACTTCAAATCCTGAAGGTTCCGTGAGCTCCTTCTATGAACTATGAGCTCCTACCATAGGCTTTCTATTGGATTCAGGTCAGGTGATTGACTGGGCCATTCTTGTAGATTTATTTTCTCTCTGCAACCAGTTGAGAGCTTTCTTAGCTGTATATTTGGGATCATTGTCTTCCTGAAATGTCCACGCTCATTTCATATTCATCATCCTGATAGATGGCAGCAGATTTTTATCAAGGATGCTTTGGTACATTTGTTCATTCATCCTTGCCAGTGCCGTATGCTGAAATACAGCCCCACAACATAATGTTACCATCTACAAACCTCACTGTTGGTATGGTGTTTTTGGGGTAATATGCAGTGCCTTTTGGCTTCCAAACATGGTGTGTATTATGACATCCAAAGAGTTCAAGACTATATTCTTCCAGTATTTTACAGGCTTGTCTAAATGTTGTTGAGCAAACTTTAAATACCCTTAAATATTTTTTTCTAGTCTTGTCTGGTGAAAGCGTGCACGCAGGCCATGGAGGTTGAGTGCATTACTTATTGTTTTCTTTGAAACAATTGTACCTGCTGATTCCAGGACTTTCTGAGGCTCTCCACAGGTGGTACTTGGCACTTAGACAACTCTTCCGGAAAAACATTTTACTCCTCTGTCTGAAATTTTGTGGGGAGCAAGTGGTCGTGACTGGTTCATGATGAAATGATGCAGCATATTTTTATCAAGGATGTTTTAGTACATTTGTCCATTCATCCTTGCCAGTGCCCTTTTTAATTATGGCCCCAACAGTACTCATTGGTATCCTCAGTTGTTTAGAAATTCTTCTGTAACCAATGCCATCAGTATGTTTTGCAACCATAAGATCGTGAAGGTTTTGAGACGGCTCACTGGTTTTACCCATCATTAGATGTTTCTTGTGTGGCACCTCGGTAATGAGACACCTTTTTATAGCCTATCAGTTGAACCAGCTGATATTATTTTTAACTAAGTGACAGGATTGCCTTATAATTATATGTCAATAGTGCCTTTAAAAATACATTTGCTTAGAAATTATATATTTTCATGGGACAACACTGAAGATGTGATACTTTGATGCAATATAAAGTAGTCAGTGGACAGCTTGCACTAAGTGGACAGCTGTGCTCTAAGAAGAAATCAACACACAACCAGCAATGTATAAACCACTGGCAACAAAAGTGAGTACACTCCTAAGTGAAAATGGACAAATTGTGCCCAATTTGCCACTTTCCCTCCCTGGTTCCTTGTGACTCATTAGTGTTACAAGGTCTCAGGTGTGAATGGGAAGAAGGTGTGTTAAATTTGGTTTTATCACTCTCACACTTTCTCATATTGGTCACTGGAAGTTCAACGTGGCACCTCATGGCAAAGAACTCTCTGAGGATCTGCAAAAAAATTAATTGCTGCTCTATGCAAAGATGGCCTAGTCTATAAGAAGATTACCAACACCCTGAAAGTGAGTTGTAACTTGGTGGCCAAGACATGGTGGTTTAACAAGACAGGTTCCACTCAGAAGAGGCCTTGTCATGGTTGACCAAAGAAATTGCACATGCTCAGGGTCATATCCAGAGATTTTCTTCTCAAAATAAATGTATGAGTGCTGCCAGCATTGCTGCAGAGGTTAAAGGGTTAAAGGGTGAACCTGTCAGTGCGCAGAACATATGCTGCACACTGTATAAAATTGGTCTGCATGGTTGTCGTCCCAGAAGGAAGCCTCCTCTAAAGATGATGCACAAGAGAACCCACAAACAGTTTGCTGAAGACAAGCAGCCTAATGACGTGGATTACTGGAGCCAATGAGACCAAGGCAAACTTATTTGGTTCAAATGGTGTCAAGCATGTGTGGTGGTAATGAGGAGAGGAACACAAAGACAAGTGTGTCTTGCCTACAGGGGGGTTATGGGGTGGGTGGGGGGGTCAAAAGCACATCCCAAGTGTGCTGGCTGGCTGTGTAGGTAGCGATAGTGTTGAGCGATTTACATTGACATTGACATCGATCCGATGGTCGATAGTCGACCAATCATCTACAAGATAGTCGATAGTGAGTGGTCGATATGAGGCGGATGACATTAAGTTATGGGAGGACAACAACACTTCCTTCTTACACCCCAAAACAGTGCTTGGAGATAGCTGGAATTAACATTCCACAACGTCAAATGGATACGTGCTACATCTTACGCAAACACACTTAGGTTATATAAAAGCCACAGAAAAAAAAAAATCACACACCATTCACTACCCTGTCTGTGTACACAGAATGACCCTTTAACCTGCATACCCACAAATTAAAAAGTGCAGAAGGCAGTATGATTTGAACCATATCTACTTGAACTGGACATTGAATATCCCTGTCTGGAACGTAGGCATGAGCCCCAAACCTGACATGACCCCCCAGATTTAAAAGTGCGGAAAAAGGAGTCTTCAACACTAATTTAGTTTGAATGGACATTGACTATACATGTCCTGGGCCACAGCATGAGCCCCCAAACTGGCAAGACCCCCTGATTAAAAAGTGCGGAAAAAAAGGTGTCTTTCAACCACCATTTTAGTTTCAATGGACATTGGACTTTACCTGTCCTGGGCACAGCATGAGCCCAAAACCTGCAATGACCCAAGATTATAAAGTCCCGGAAAAAGGAGTCTTTCACCACCATTTTAGTTGAACTGGACATTGACTATATCTGTCCTGTACCGCAGGAATGCCCATTAAAACCTGTCCTGACCCACAGGATTAAAAAGTTGACCGGAAGGGAAAAGGAGTCTTCCAACCACCATTTTATTTGAACTGGACATTGAGCCTATACCTGTCCTGGACCGCAGTATGACCATTAAACCTGTCTGGACCCCCAAATTAAAAAGTGCCGTGGAAAAAGGAGTCTTTGAACACCATTTTAGATGAAACTGGGACATTAATATATCTGTCTGTACCGCAGAATGTCCATTAAACCTGCATGACCCACAGATTAAAAAAGTGCCGGACATAGGAGTCTTTCAACCACCATTTTAGTTTCACTGGACATTACTGTCCCTGTCCTGGGGTTAGCGCTTGCCCTCCGTATGAGTGCGGACCAATTGAGCTTCACTATTGGAAATACTGGTTGGGGGTTAACAACAATCCTCTCCTGTTCCACACAGGTGCCTTTTTCTTGGCATTCTTTTTTTATTTTTTACTACAACGTGATGGAGGAAATAGTTCTCTGTAACTTTGTTCTTGTCCGTGCTCCATACTCCATGTCCTCTGAATATCCTACATACTGGTCAAGTTTTCTGCTACCTCCCTTGTTACAATTCAGAGGAATTTTTTTAACAGCTATTTTGTACAAATCAAGGGGGGGGGTTTTTTTTATTTTATGCAGTTTAAATTCCTAGAAAACACATTTTTAAAATAGGATGGAATCCCACCATGTCTTTGTTTCTCTTTTTTTAATTGTTATTAAATAGGTGTTGTGTCTCAATACAGGAATTGATAGCTATTGTTAAAGATCTTGCAAAAACAAGTCATTTTGCAATATGTTGTCCATTAACAGTGTCCTACCTATTCCTGTTTTCTGACTGCACCATCACCTTGAGCCACTCTTGACAATTGTGAGAACAAATGTCTGTTAGAAGAAAACTCACATATTTTTTTTATAATATGACCTCGTAGTTATAGTGCATTTCAAAGCAAAATGCCCCAAAATTCAAAGCATGAACCTTGAGCCACTTTGACATTGTGAAGAAACAAATGTCTGTTAGAAACAACTTTTTTTAGAATGGACTCTAGTATAGCTGCATGTCAAAGCAAATGCCCCCAAAAATTCAAAGCTTGACCCTCTTGAGCCACTTTGGACAATGGTGAAGAAACAAATGTCTGTTAGAAAACAACATTTTTTTTTAAAATAGGACTAGTATAGCTGCATTTCAAAGCAAAATGCCCCCAAAAATTAAAAGCATGACCCCTTTTGGAGGACACGTTGGACAAGTGTGAAGAACAAATGTCTGTTAGAAACAACATTTTTTTTTTTATAATAGGACCTGAGTATTGCATGCATTTCAAAGCAGCATGGACCCAAAAAATTATTAAAAAATGACTTCTCAGCCACTGTTAAATTGTGAGGGAGAAATGCCACTTAGAAGCCACATTTCTGTTCAAGACCATGATTATTTGCTGTATCTCACAGTAATGACCCCAAAAAAACATTATATAATATGACTCTCAGCCACTTATTAAAATTTTTGGTGAGGGAGAAATGCACTAAAAGCCACATTTCTGTTCCAAAGGACCATAAAATTATAGCTGGATCTCACAGCAACATGACCTCAAAACCATTGACCTATGCGAAAACTTCGAAGATAAAGTGAGTAAAATGGATACGGTGTTGTCATGAAATCCTTGCTGTATTTTACAGTATCCTCACTGCAAAACCAGCAAAATGAACTGTTGGAGAAAAGAGAAAAAAATTGCAGTAAGAAATGATCATTTTCAAAAAAAAGTTTTCAAGAGGTACCATTTCTGTTTGATGAGGGAATGGAAGTAGACCGGCAAATAATAGGTGACCTCGGCAATCTGGGGCCACAACATCTTCAGTGATCCATGGCCTGATTCAATTCTTGATGAAAGTTCAATCGATCCACATTATCGGTGGAAAGCCGGATGCGTTTGTCTGTAATGTCTTCTCTCAGCTGTGCTGAAGGTCGCTCAGATATCACGTGGCTGCTGGGCATGGACAACACTCTATGGCGTGGCGAAGAGAGCTCGGGCCATTCGTCCATTTTTGGATACCCAGGAAGTCTATTGGGTCCGGAACACCATCAAAAAACTCTTGGCAATCTATGCCTGTCCCACGTCGTGATGTTGTTCCACGGACATTTGGGGACGTGAGCAGGGACGCAACAGGGATGTCTCCAGTTGGATCAATCAGCAGGTCTCCATTTCCTGCATTTTATCTCTATTTGGGTGGGTGGAAGGAAAAGTGGCTGTGTTTTGTTTTGTACCGGGGTTCAGGAGGGTGGCCTCCCAGTAATGATGTTCATTTTGATGGCCTTAATGCGAGGATCATCACCTGTGAGCTGATGCGCAACTTGCACTAGTCGGGGCCCCCCAACCACGACAAAATAAAAGACCAATGAAATTGGGGAAACTGTGGGGCCCCTTGTGGGATTTGAGGGAGAAAAAGGGCCCCGGGTTTCCGAAATTTTGGCCGTCTCCTCCTCTTTTCGTTGGTGGGACCTGTTGTTTAGATGTCCAACAAACTTTTCCAAAACCCTAAGACACCAAAATTTCCCCTCCATGCTGACAAGGGCATTGTCCGATGACCATTTTGGTGGCTTCTTTAAAAGGGGGAAGGATTGCGGCTCTTTCACCTGCCCCCAACTTTTGGGTTTTGGCTAAACACCCCGAGCACGCACCGTTTGCTTTCGGGCCATTTTGTCATTCGTACTGCGTAACGGCATTGCGTGCTGCCACAATCGTGGAGCATGGGGGGGGTTGGAAAATGCCAGCGCTTTCCCCCAAACGTCCAACAATGAACTGTTGCGGGGAGGCCACTAAAGTGCAACGAAAGCCAGGGGGACGAAGGCAGGGGGCGAATGGGGGGAAGTGCAAACTTAGACTTGGGGAGCCTTCCTCAGCGGGCAGTCCGACCCGGGGGTAGCTCTCTAGAAATTTTTTGGACCCCAAGGTTCATGCATGGCCGGGGCAAGGGATGTCTTCATCTACCAAACCCTTAAGGGCGGGCCAGAATTTCCCCGTTATAGCACA
The DNA here is from genome assembly GCA_025379985.1 of Phyllomedusa bahiana. Taxonomy (NCBI): domain Eukaryota; kingdom Metazoa; phylum Chordata; class Amphibia; order Anura; family Hylidae; genus Phyllomedusa; species Phyllomedusa bahiana. The sequence goes on along the minus strand of JAODAL010017834.1, from coordinate 5,522 downwards.
CCACCTTGCCGGGCCCACAAGGTTTTTGGGCCCCCAAAGCCAGTGCTGGGGCCCTCGTTGGGGGAAGCCGTCCACACCCCGACCTTTTTGTGTTTGCCCGGTCTCCAAGACGTTTAAAAATTTCAAACACGTCCTGGTTTTCGGGGCCCCAAAAATGCCTGCTCGGCACCCTTGGTATTGGGGAAAGGAAAGGGGGCCATGAGTTGGGGGGAACCCCTTTTGTGTCCCCCAAACGGAAAGGAAACTTTTTCCAAAGGGCCCAAAAGCCTCAATGCCAAAAAATTTTTTTTTCGGGTTTTTGGCTTTGGGATGGTTTGGGGGTTAAAGTGTTTTTTTCTGCCCCCAAAACCCGGGAAGCCAGAAGGCGGCTGCAAAGGGGGCCCTGTACGGTGTGGGGGGCCCCGTCAAACGGGCGGAAGGAGAAGGGGAGGGGGGGTTTTTCGGGTGGTGCTGGTTTTTCTCGGGCAGGGTGGAGGCTGAAGCGGGGGCTGATCCCTGATCATGATTTGGGAAGGGGACAGGGGCCAGTTTAGGAACGCTTGGGGGTTTGGCAGAGGGGGCGGGAACAGGGGGTTTTTTTTGGCCCCATTTCAACTCAGGGCATTCGGGGCTGCATGTGATAGACATTTGGGTGGTGGTTAACCCCCTAATTCTTCCCTTCTACTTATGCTTTTTCGGCTTTGGGCCCGGATATGAAATCGGGGGAAAAAACCCGAGGCTTGGTAAAAGGGAAAGGGCCCAGGCTTGAAAAGGTTTCCGGGCCTTTTTGACGGCGATAAGCGAGGAGGGGTTTGCGCTGACCGGGGCTGGCAAATCATATAAAAGGGACTTCTGGACCACCCCCCCCCCTTTTTTGGGAGGCAGAACCCGAAATGACACTACCCTATCGTCTTCCTCCTGCCCAAAGTAAAGAAGCCCTGAAAACCCAAATTTGCTAAAAAGACCATGTTGGACCCGCAATGTCTCATCATCATCTTCAGCACAGGTAATTGGTCGTCCTGACATTTTTGCACCAGGAGCTGGGGGCTCAACAAAGGGACTGCAAGGCTTCCCAACCCCCCGGGTTTTTTGGCGATTGCCCGTCTTCCTTCTCCTCCTCGGGTTTGGGAAACAAAAATTTGGGGCGTCAGAGCAGAGAAAATAAATCCTTTTTGGGCCTCTTGATTTTTTTTAACATCCCTTTTGGGGCCCCCAACCGCTTTTTTGTCACCAAAGAGGTTTTCAGAAAAGGGAAATTATCCACAGTGGTGGGTACAGATTGCTTTTTGGGCGGCTTTCATGTTGGATGGATGCTGGTGAGCTGATGCACAATTTTTGGCCGTGGGCGGGGGGGACGAGGAGGTTTAAAAACTGTGGTGCAGGTTGCTTTAAACCCCGAAGGGCAGATTGGGGACGCTGTTCGTTATGAGATTTTACAGGGGGTGACCCAGCATACAGGGCCGACAGTCCTGCCCAAATGCCCATCCGCTGGCATGCTGTTTCGCCCGCACTGGGAAGGGACACCTTCTCTCGTACCCCCTACCCCCATGCCCCACCCCCCTTTTGCTCCCGCTTTTCCCCCCTGAATTTCCCCCCTCCATGTTCAAAAATATTTAAAAAAATTTGAAAGGTATGGAAGAGTTTTGGAAAAATCTCTTATTTTAAAAAACGGCAAACAAAGTATTCTCAAAAACCCTCAAATCAAAAAAAAAATTGCTGGATTCAAATATAACCCTTTCCCAAAAAAGATCTAATTAAAAAAAGTGGCCCCGCGCCCAAATAAAAAAAACCCTATCGAAATTATTCGGATAATACAAGGGAAATTTTTTGGGACCTTCAATTCACCGTGTGGTGACTAAAAAATTGCGTATTCAAAAGTAAGTCAAGCTTTCCTCGAACAAAGCTGTAGTGCGCCAAAGTAAAAAAAAACTTCTGTTTTTTGTATTAAAATAATTTCAAATATTTTTTGGGACCTTTCAATTCACCGTGGTGACTAAAAAATTGCTTGGGTTCAAATTTAAGGCAAGCTGCCCAAATTTAACAAAGCTTAGTTTCGCCAAAGTAAAAAAAAAAACGTATCTGTTTTTGTATTTTGTATAATACAAAAATATTTTTGGGACCTTTCAATTCACCCGTGGTGACTATAAAAATTTCTGGATTTTAATTTTAAATGCAAGCTGCCTCAAAAGAACAAAGCTGTATGCGGGCCAAAATCATAAAAACCCCGTATCCCGTTATGTATTCGTTTTAATACAAGGGTATTTTTGGCACCTTTTAATTCACCCTTTGGGGGACTATAAATTTGCTGGATTCAATTTTAAGGCAAGCTCCTCAAAGAACAAAGCTGTAAATGCGGGCCAAATAAAAAAAACGCTTTGGGTTTTGTAAATTTGTTTTAATACAAGATATTTTGGGACCTTTTAATTCACCTGTGGGGACTATTTAAAAATTTCTGGGTTCAAATTTAAGTGCAAGGTGTTTTATCAAAAAAATTCCCGGGCGGGCCCAAAAATGGGAAAAAAAACGGATCGGGTTTTGTATTCGGATAATAAAAAATTTTTTTTGGGGACCTATCAAATTTACCCTTTGGTTTACTAAAAAAATTGCTGGAAATTTAAATTTAAAATTTTAAAATAGAACATCAAAAAAAAGCTGGGCCCGCGCCCAAGGGAAAAAAAAAGTATCTGAAAAGTATTCGGATAATCAAGGGATTTTTTCACCCCATCAATTCACCCGTGGTGACTTTTAAAAAATTTCTGGATTTGGGTTTTAAGTTCAAGCGCCTCAATGAACAAAGCTGTAGGGGCGGGCCCAAAATAAAAAAACACGTATCTTTTTTGTTTCGTATAATAAAGAAAAATTTTTTGGGACCTTTCAAATTTTTCTGTGGTGACTATTTAAAAATTTTCCCGGATTCAGAAATTTTTGTGCAAGCTGCCCCAATTTAAAAAGCTTTAGTGCGCCCAAAATAAAAAAAACACGTATCTGTTTTTTATTTATAATAAAAAGATATTTTTTGGGACCTTTCAATTAACCCGTTGACTATAAAAATTTCTGGGTTAGATTTAAAATGCGGCTGCCTCAATGAACAAAGCTGTATTTCCCCCAAAATTTAAAAAAACCCCGTATCGTTATGTATTTGTAAAAATACAAGATATTTTTTGGGACCTTTCAATTCCCCGTGGTGACTATAAAATTGCTGGAATTTAAAAATTTAAATGCAAGGGGGAAAATATAAAAAAAAAGGTAATGGGGGAAATTGAAAATGAACCTATCTAAATGTATTTTGATAATAAAAGTGGAGGGTTTGCACCTAACAAAAGACCTTTCAGTTTCTAAAAAAAAATGTGTATCCATAAGTTCAGGGTGGGCCCCAAAACCAGGAAAAATTTCAATAGGGAAAAAGTTTTAAAAATAAAGCAAATTTCAGTGCAATGTCTACACTAAGTCTTGGGAACTTTATCCCGTATTCTTTTTTGATTTTTTCTGTGTTTGCCCGTGGGGGCCTCCCCCTTCTCCCCCCCGTGACTTTACGCGGGGAGGGTCCCTTTAAAATTCTTACCAACTACATAAAATCCCTTTCCCCCTCTAATCTAAAATAAATTTTTAAGGAACACAGCTAAAGTAGAGGTTTTCTTTTTTGGGGAAATAGAATTTAATTTTTGCTGACTGTTTGGGGGGCCCAGGCAGAGCGCACGGGCCTTTCTGCTCTGAACGCGGGGAAGGGCACTGAGGCGAACAGGAAACCATGTTCTATGTAAAAAATATGTCATGTGATTTTTTTCCCGCCCCAAAGCAAACCCTCACACCCAGTCATGACGTCGCCACCATCTCACCCTGCTCTATTCTGTAAGCTGATTTGCTGGCTGCCAAAATGACAGGAAGCGCCAAAATGACGCATCTTAATAGATGTTTGCACAGTTTTAACCTAAATTATCGCATGATCTAAAAATTTCGATTAACATAAAAACAGTGATTTCAACTTTGTCGATAATAATCGCTCAACACTAGTAGTGACCATTCTTTGAGAGAATCATGAATGCCAACATGTTCTGTGACATACTGAAGCAGAGCATGATCCCCTCCCTTCAGAAAATAGGCTGCAGGGCTTTCTTCCAACATGATAATGACCCCAAACACGCCTCAAAGATGACCACTGCCTTGCTAAAGAAAATGAGGCTAAAGGTGTTGGACTGGCCAAGCATGTTTTCAGATCTAACCCCTATTGAGCATCTGTCGGGCATCCTCAAATGGAAGGTGGAGGAGAGCAGGGTTTCTAACATTCACCAGCTCCATGATGTTGTCATGGAGGTGTGGAAGAGGATTCCAGTGGCAACCTGTGAAGCTCTATTGAACTCCATGCCCAAGAGTTAAGGTAGTGCTGGAAAATAATGGTGATCACACAAAATATTGACATTTTGGGCACATTTTGTCCATTTTCACTTAGGGGTGTACTCACTTTTGTTGCCAGTGATTTAGAGTTTGATGGGTGTGTGTTGAGTTATTTTGAGCTCACACCAATTTTGCACTGATGTGCAAGCTTTACACTACTTTACAATGTATCAACATGTCATATTTTCAGTGTTGTCCCATGAAAAGAAATAATACAATATTTACAAAAATGTGAGGGGTGCACTCACTTTTGTGAGATACTAGATAGATAGATAGATAGATAGATAGATACTGTAGATAGATAGATTAGATTTTTAAAGGTATATTTTTATGTGCATATACATACTTTTTCAGGTTTAACCCCTTAACGACCTTGGGCGTATGAGTACGTCCCAGGGCCGCTAAGGGGCTTTGGAGGGGGATCGCTCTGCGACCCCCCCGCACAGCCGCCGGGTGTTAGCGGCAAATCGCCACTAACACCCGGCAGTAACAGCGCCGGCGGTGGCTCCGCCCGCTGGCGCTGTTTTACCCATCAGGCGCCGCGGCAAAGATGGCCGCGGCGTCTGAATTAAGGCCGTTCGGTGCCGCGCACCGATCGGTGCGGTGATCGGCATAAGCGCAGCTACGCTGCGCCGATCCGATCTCCGGGCATTTTGGTGGGGAGCCTTGGGAAGGCTCCCGTCACTTACCCTGGCCGGTTTGCCCCACTTCCGTCCGCAGACAGGAAGTGGGGAAACCGCCATCTTTGTACACCCTAATGCATTGCCTATGCAATGCATTAGGTTGTATTAACAATCGCGCCACCTAGTGGTCAAGTACCACAGGTGGCCTCAATGTTACAGTAAAAAAAATAAATAAATAAAGTTTTAAAGTACAAAAAAAAAAAGTATTAAAAGTTCAAATCACCCACTTTTACCATTTTACAAATAAAAAAAAATAATAAAAAAGTTACGCATATTTGGTATCGCTGCGTCCGAAAAAGTCAGATCTATTAAAATATAATATAAATTATCCCTTACCCTGAACACCGTAGACGAAAAAAACTCCAAACGCCAAAATTGTTTTTTGGTCATTTTACGTCACTCAAAAAATGAAATAAAAATGATCAAAAAAGTCGCATGCATTCCAAACAGCTAGCATAAATGTACACT